>PVIJ01002857.1:0-149093 GCA_004024925.1 Scalopus aquaticus | reverse complement strand
AAGAAAACGGAGGAATTTCACTCCCTGATTTCAAATTACACTACAGAGCCATAATAATTAAGACAGCATGGTACTGGAACAAAAACAGACAGAAAGACCAATGGAACCGAATAGAATACCCAGAATTAAAGCCACATATCTATGAACAGCTAATCTTTGACAAAGGAGCAAAGAAAATGCAGTGGAACAAGGACAGTCTATTCAATAAATGGTGCTGGGAACACTGGACAGTCACATGCAAAAAAATGAAGCTAGACTACTACCTCACACCCTGCACAAAAGTCAACTCAAAATGGATAAAGGACCTGGATGTAAGACCTGAAACCATAAAATGTACCTTGTCTTAATTTTCAATTCCTTAATAACATGCTATGCAGCATCTTTTCGTATGCTGCTTATTTGTCACCTGAATCTCTCCTTTGGTGAGGTGTTTGTTGAAAAATTTGACTCCTTTTTAATCAGGTTGTCTGTGTCCTTACTGTTGAGTTTTAAGAGTTTTTTTTATTATTTTGGATAGTAGCCCTTTCGCTAGTAGTACCTTTTGCAAATATTCCCCGTCTCTAGTTTTTTTTTTTTTTCATTCTCTTGACAGTGTCTTTCACAGAGGATAAATTGTTCATTTTAGTGATACCTTGCTATTTCTTCAAAATAAGCATATGTTAATTAAAAGATAAATGTATATGCATGTTTACTATAGGAGTGTTTGAATTTTGAAAATCTAGAGATAATTTAATGTCTCTCAATAGTTATATTATATTTATAATATAACCAACCCCGTGGAAAATGCACCACTAACAGTAGGAGAAATAATATAAGGATGACACATTTATTTAGCTTAATAAACATTATAAAATATGAATAGCAATATAAGGAAATATTATTTTAACATCAAAAATGAAAGGAATATACTGAGAATAAAAGCAGTCTTATAAGAGAACTGACCTTTGGCAACTTATTCCAAAATATATGCAGCTGTGGTGTAAAGATTAGCATGAATATTGTATCAGTGCTAATTTCTGACAGTTAGTGGTACTGTGGTTACATGAGAGAATAACCCTGTTTCTAGGGAAAATACACTGAAGTATTTAGGTAGAGACATTATGTCTATATTTTACTCATACATAGTTTAGAGAAAAGCCTACCTATATTTGTAGAGATTGCTTGATAAAGCAAGTATAAAAATGTTAACATTCAGGGAATATGGGAGAGAAGAGTATATGGATGGAATTCTTGCATTATCTAGCAATCTTCTATAAGTGTGTAAGAGTTTCATAATACAAAGTTTACAATGTGCTCCGTTTTGACTTAGATGCAGAGTCTTACACCACTAAGGGTTGGGTAGGGGTAAGTGAGTGATCAGGATTGTTTATGCCCAGAGACTCTATGGTCAGTACTGCAATCTTGCAGTCCTCCCATGGCTGTGGACACCTGGGCCCACAGAGCACGGGTGTGTATATGTGTAAATGCACACACCTGTGCCTAGAGGAGCGGGATAAAGGCAGTGGCGGCAGCACAGCTAGGAGGACCATGGATGACAGGAGACTGAGAACGCCAGAGAAGGAGTGCAGGGACTCGTGTTGTGCTGGGAGGCTGGATTGTCTGCCTGTTTCCCAGCCTCCCTGGCCAGCCCCCCTGCCCAGCCTCCCTGCCTGGTATATCTCGTGTACCTGGGTCCCTGCTCCAGCATTAAAGGCCTGTAAAAATCCACCAAGGGGTCCAAGTTTCCTTTACCTGTCTGCCCTAATCAACAGTGAAACTCCCCTGTTCATGCTTGTACAACAGATGCTCTAGCCATGTTTCTCTTGGTATAAACTTATGCAGTGCCATGTAATGCATCTAATGCATCTCATCCAACTAGTTCTGGCTTTTTTTTTTTTTTTGGCTTAAAAATATTTTTTAAAATACTATATTAAAAAACAGAAGCAACTTTTGAGACTACGTCACTCAATTGGTTGATTCTTGGCACACAAAATGAAGCCAGGAAGGATTGCTTCTCACAGCAGGTGCCTGTTCTTAGCTCACAATAATTGCACAATGCTTAATGTCCACACTCACAATAAGCATGGAAACAAATGGCAAGCCTGGTGTCTGTCTCGGGGTGCAGGGCAACTTAAACAGAGAACAAAGGGAAATTCCCATTGTACAACATGGAGCAGGATTTAGCCTGCGATGGGACTACATGCTATTTGGGAGTCCATGAAATAGACCAGGTGCAAATAACGGAACCCCCGATAGTCAAAGTGAGAGGATGAATGGGTATATTTATCTCTGTGTGGACATAAAAGTTACTGAGAACCTCCTGTTCCCTCCTACATAACATCCAGTTTAATCTCCCTAAAATGTTTCCTGATCCTAACCTACAAAACGCAACCCAACTGACCAACCCAACATCTAAGGTCTTTCATAATCTGGATTCACTTATTGTCCCAAATTATCTGTCTCTTGCTATTCCCTAACTGAAACTCTATTCTAATTGTTACCGGAACCAAGCTGCCTTAGCAGTGGGAGCCAGCAGGAACAGTGGTGCCTTTTATCCTGCTGCTCCAAGAGCAGTTGTGGCGGTTGCTCCTGCCCAGTAACTACCATTTTGAGTGGACCAATCAGGTGCTAGGAGCTGATGGGTAGGTCCAATCAGCTCCAGGATTGGAAAATGGCCCAATCAGACTTGTGGATGGTACTCTGAGAGAGGATATAAGTCCGGATCAGAGGGACCCGAGGGGGGCGGGGGAGAAGAGAAAAAAAAAAAGAGGATGCCAGCCCCAGAGAGAGAAGGAGGCCACTGAAGAGAAGAACAGCAGAAGACTACGACGACAACAACACCAGCCCCCAGGGGAAGAAAGATGATGATTCCAGACTCTAAAGAGAGAAGAAAGAAGTCCATTCCTGGCCTCTGAGGAAGAAAGAAGAAAATAAGCATCCAGCAGCCGCCCTCTGAGCAGGAAGAGAAGCTGAAGGTCTCTGCAGAGACTGGGCCTCCAGTCCTGTCTCTGAAGTAGCCTGAAAGGAGCCCCAGAGGCCCTGGGCCTGGTGTCTCAAAGAGCTGTTTGTTGGTCTAACCCGATACCTCACCAAGAGCTACCATCACCGATGCGTTCTGGGTGAGGTGGCCGCCACTCGTTTGTAAAATAAACTCCATGTTTGTTGTTCCTGTAGCCTGAAGTCTCTTGCACTTGTGCACGTGGGTGAGAACCCAGAAACAGTGACCTGTCCTCTCATTCAGCACTGTCCTTTGTTGTTTTTAGCCTTTTGGCCTTTGGGGGCTTTTTGGTGGCTCTTGCCTCAGAGCCTGGGCAGTTGTGTCCCGTCCATCCCGCTTTCAGTTTGGCGACTCCGCCGGGACTGAACACCCTGGGGTCTGCCCTGTTTCATAATCAGCCTCATCAAGCCATCATTCCTGAGGATGGCATGTGTAGTTCTACCTCCAGGCTACTGCTGGTGATTGCTCTGTATCTGGGTTGCTCCGTCCTGCCATCTTTGCCAATCTGCAAATTCCTACAAAGGTTCATCCTCAGGGCAATATATTCAGGACATGGGTAAGAACCAAAAAGAGGTTATATTTTTATTTAAAATATGTGATCTGTAGATTTTCCTGAAATTAAAAAAAATATTTATTGATTTCGTATAGAAGAACTGGGGTGTAGGCCAGAGGTGTGCAGGGTGAGGATTCACCAGAAACAGAGTGGGGAGCAGAACAGGTGGATTTACTAAAATACACTGCTAAGGGGGGCAGCAGGCAAAACAGGGAAGGTCTACTGTGCCATATGTGGATCAGCTCCCTGGTCAGGAATCAAACTCAGGCCATAATAGTGCTAGCACTAAGACTTAACCCCTAGGCCATCAGGGATGCCCCAGATTTCCTTGAATTTTAATATAGAATACACAGACACTAAATAATAAATGAAAAAATATCAAACAAAATGATTGGAATATAAACAGATATATTTGGGTATAGAGACAATCATTTCACAGTGTCTTAGTACTTCACATATGGTATATTTTATTAATGTCAAGTTCACTCCACTTACCTTTAACCCTTTTTGTCAACAATATCATTGGAATGAAGTAAAAAAAAAAATCAGCCTTTTGTACATGATAACCCAAATTGTCCAAATGCAAAATTTTGAGGTGAATTTAATTTTCAGTCCTCCTCAGCCTTATCCTTTCTCTTCTCTCTTTATTTCCTCCTAAACAGTTAACATAGTAAGAAATGTATATCCTAGTTACCAATGAGGGGAAGACATCATTTTCTATGTGAGGCAGCAGCTCCTAGAGAAGGGAAGTAAATGCCTGAAGCCACACTGTGATCACACGTGGCCTCAAAGATGCTTCAAGATCATGTTTGTCTTGCTCAGTAAATATTGAATTAATAGAGACTGAACTAGCTTTGGAACGTAAGTTTCTGCCCCTCTCCCCCATGATCTTCTCCAAAGATCATGTTATCGGCGGTCTTGCGTTCATGTGTATATATGTTGGTGTCCCTCTTTTACTGTAACTCCTGGGAACAGGTATCATGCCTCGTCCATTTTTGTCTTATTCCCAACACTGGTGTGTATCTGGCTATTAGATTTTCAGTAAAGGCATATTAGATAAATAAGAAAAAAACATAATATGAAATTAAAAGAGATCGGGAAGCTTTTTCCCAGGTACAATTGTTTCATTACAAAACTCCGGACACCACGCATATCTACACAGATCATACTAAGGTGGGCTCACTGTTATTTCTTGTAGTGTCTTTCATGATCCCCCCCGATGTCATTTAAATGTTCCCTTTTCCAATATTTCAGAATATCTTGTCATGCTGTATGTATTGTATTTTGTGTCTGTTATTATGTGTTTATACAGCTATTTTGTTCATGGAAATATGGTAAGATTTTTGGGTTCAGAACCTGTGTCATAGTCATCTTTGCAGCTCAGTATGTTAACATTGTACCCAAAATATTGCAGGTACTCTATTTTTTTTTAAAAGTTGACTGAATAATTTTGAAAACAAAATATATATTTAAGAAGACCCTGGAATGTATGACTAGAAGGGCTTTCCTAGGGAAGAGGCTCCGTGAAACCAAACAGTAATTTGACTTTTTTGTTGCTGTTGTTAAAGTGACTAGCCATTTGCTAAATCACCCAGATGGCTTGATTGATTGTCAGTGTGAAGTCAAAGTTAATTTCCCTGGATATTTGCTTGCTGCTCACCCTCTACTTCAGAAGCCTTCATTTCATTGTCCATTTTTAAGCAGGAATTAAGCTCCAGATTATTGTCACCAGCCTTTGTGATATCATAGCCTTTAACAGAAAGACTCCACAACTCAAATCGAACCCACGAGTCTTCTCTTCCTTTGCAGTAAAGGATAAGTGAAGAAATCATCAGTAAAAAAAAAAAAAAAAAAAAAGATCAAAGAGCATCGCCCAGATGCTTCACAGACTATCTTTCCAACTCCTCCCACCACACACACACCCAAAGTTGTACTTTGTGTTGCCTTAATTCCACAGAGAAAATACAATTTATTTTACTTAATTCAAAGTAAAGGAACATAGAGAATGGAGCAAGGAAATGATAAGACTCAAAGGTGTAATATTGCTGTGTTCAAATACCAAGATCATATATAGATGTAGGAGACTGAAATGCCACGTGAGAGTCCAAGACTTGAATAAAGAGCAGTGAATGAAAATTACTCAGACAAGGTTGGGCTCAAAATAAGGAAGAACTTTCTGTCAGAGAATAGTTCCAATGTGGAATAGGCTGCCTCAGAAGCTAGGGGGTCACATCAATGCAAATCAATTAAAAAACATTATTAGCACCTACTGAATGTCAGCTGCTATTAAAAGCACCAAAGGTAAGTGGAATGGCTGTAACAAAATTATTTCTCTTAAGGGAACTCACAGAGAAATTTGACTGATGTTCCATGAGGGGTGGAGATAATGTATCATCGTGTAGAGTAAATGAATCAGGCTTTTTATGCCACTAGTCTCTGTGGCTATCAGCTATGGCCTTAATCACGTTAATGCAGAAGATGATTGGGAGTGTGGGTGCCAGCACACATGCCTGATTGGCGACACCTGGAGCATGTATGTGTGCGCATGTGCGAGTGTGCACACCTGAGCCTAGAGGCCGGGGATATAAGGGCAGCGTCACAGTTTGGCTACGAGAGGACGAGAGACTACAGAAGAGGCGAGGCCACAGGAGAACACCAGAGAGAGCCCAGAGAAAAAGCTCAAAGATAGAACTATCTTTAAAAAGGGTGGCACTTATTATAAGTTATAGCTCAATAATCCTGTCTTAAAATAACAATAATAACAACAAAAACAAGCAGCCTGTTCCCTTTAACCAGGTCTCCAGGTCTTTCCCCATCCCTGTCTCCCAACATGCACTTGCCTACGTGTGACCCATCCAACTCATCAGCTTTATTTCCTTTACCTGTGCCTGTGCTCCAATCTCCGAGTCACTGTTCGTGGCTCTCTTCCAGTACCTTTGCATTTTACCTAGAGCTTTCTTTTCATTCTCCAGCAATCTCCAAGTAACTAAATCCGACACCTCTTTTAAGGCTAATCCAAATCCTACCTTCTCACTGAGGAGGAGCCTCTCCAGACAATGCTTTTTAGGAGGAATCTCAGGCGCTGGTGTTTCACCAGTGGCAACCCCCACATAAACTCTTGTGCTTGTGTTCTTATGTCCTTCGGAAAGTAACAGACATTTCAGATTCCCTTAAAAAACAAACAAAACAAAAGAACCTTCATTAGCTATTTCATTTAAAATAGCAGCAATAAACTCACCACATGCTAAAGTAAATATATATTTTTAAATAACTATATTTTCCCAAGCAGTATCATGAAGAGTGATACTGTTTTACACTTTTGCAAAATCTCAGCAATGTCTGGCTTAGTGGGAGACAGCTAGAGTCACCTAACTGCTGCTTCGTTCATTCCGTTAAGCTATCACATGTAGAACTTCTGGAAAACTCAGCTGTACACACAAGATAAGATGAACATGAAAGAGGCAAATAAATAATGTGCTAGTATTATTATGAAATTCATTTTGACACTGTGGCCCCCAATATAGTTCCAAAGATTCACAGGGGTTCCTGGGAAGCAACCTGAGAACTGCTACTTTAGACTTTCCCTACTTTCAAAGTTACTTTTAATTAACTAATAATTAATTTAACTAATTAGTAAACTTTCTTTTTAAAAGGAACTTCTGCTCACAGCAAAACAGAGCAAAAAATAGAGTTCTCATATATTATCCTCACCTCCTTATCCCACCCCCTACACAACCTCTCTATCACCATTCTCAGTTATTACAAATGAGAAACCTACAACAACACATCATTATCACTCAAGTTCATAGCTTAAATTAGGATTCAGTCTTGGTACTGTTAAGTCTATAGGTTTTGACAATTGCATAATGATATGTATTCACTATTATCATATCTACAAATATTCACTGTCCTAAAAATTCATCCCTCTATTCCTTACCCAAACCTCTAGCAATCACTGATCCTTTCACTGTTTTCATAGTTTTACCTTTTCCAGAAGTCGTACAGTTGGAAACATACAGTATGTAGTTTTCTCAGATTGGCTTCTTTCATTTTGGAATACACATTTAAGTTTCCTCCTTGTCTTTTCATGACTTGATAGCTCACTTCTTTTTAGCAATGGAAAATATCACATTGTCTGGATAGTCTACAGTTTACTTATCCATTCACCTACTGAAGGACGTCTCACTTGCTTCCAAGTTTTGGCAATTATGGATAAAGCTGTTGTAAATACCCGTTGACAGATTTTCCTGTAAACATAAGTTTTCAATTAATTTGGATAAATACCATGGAGCTAGATTGTAGGATCATATGGCAAGAGTATGTTTAGTTTTGTAAGAAACTAAAAAACTGTCTTCCAAATTGGCTGTACCATCTTGCATTTCCACCAGCAATGAATGAGAATTTCTGTTGCTCAGTCTCCTCACTAGCAATTGGTATCACCAGTGTTTTGAATTTTTGGCCAATCTAATAAATAGGAGTGGTATCCCACAGCTCTTTTAATTTTCAATTCCCTAATGACACATAACGTGAAACATCTTTTCATATACTTACTTTCCATCTAAATATCTTCTTTGGTAGTAAGGTGTCTGTTTATCTGTTTTGGATTTTTTTTTTAATTGAGACAACATTTGTTTACAATACTGCATATGATTTTGAGGTATAGTATCACACTCTTCAGGTCTGTGTTACCCCACTACTAAGGCACCTAAGTGTCCATTGTGCCCCCCTCCAGTTTGTGCTCCTCTCTCCTCCCCTCTGGTAGACTCAATTTCACAGTCAGATTTCTAGGGTTTGTTTTTTGGTGGTTGTATCTGACCCTCTGTTTTGCTTCTCTATATTCCACATATAAGTAACACCATCTGTCATTTGTCTTTCTCCTTCTGGCTTATTTTGTTTAGCATAATCTTCTCCACTTCCATCCTTGCTCTTGCAAATAGCAAGAGTTTATCTTTTTTCTAGCTAAGTAGTATTCCATGGTGTATATATATATATATATATATATATATATATATATATATATATATATATATATATATCATATCTTACTAATTCACTCATCTGTCTTTAGATTTAGATCCATTTTTAATCTATTGATTCACTTTCTTATTGTTGAGTTTTAAGAGTGCTTTATATATTTTGAATGCCAGTCTTTTACCAGATGAGTCTTCTGCAAATATTTTCTAGTCCTGTGACTTTTCTTTTAATTCTTTTGACATTGTCTTTCAGAGTAAAAATTTATAATTTTTGTGAAGTCCAGTTTATCAACTATTTCATTCATTGTTTTTCTAAAAGTTCATATTTTATATAAAACATACCCAACATACCCTCCTGGCTTGTCTTGTAATAATTTTATAATTCTGTATTTTGCATTTAGGTGTAAGTTCTAGTATTCCTAGAACTGGCTTCACAGGCCATTGCCAGGAAATATGATTGATGAGTTTATTTCTTTATCAGAATTTTTGAATTTATCATCTTGTACATACCATACATACGCCACATTTTCACTGCTGAAACCTGACAAATGTGACGCAGCCTCCTTCCGCAGGGGTAATCACCTACCTAGATATACTAGGTTGAGGGATGGTGATTTATGTCCGTGATAGTCAAAAAGATGATATGATGTTCAATCTGGCTTCTGAGATTATAAGATCCCATTATGTCTACACAGTGCACTGATGCTTTTGGAGTAAAAGTAGAACATTATTTATTCATTAAAAAAATTGAGAAATGATTATCTGTCACCTTTGATAATGATATAAAGATGAATGAAACAAATATTTTTGTTCTAAAAGAACTTTGTAACAGCCATAGAGATGTGACATATAAATACAATTTGTCCCACTTTTCTTCACAGCCTTATGCTGCAGCAAGCAAATTACTCATTCACTACACATCAAACTTCACATAGTTTCTTTGCCTCTGCTCATAGTATTTACTCTGATCGGCCTCCTTTTTTCTTTCATGACAACATCATTTCTAAAACCAAGCTCATGCAAACTCATGAAAGATCATGCTTCATGAAAGATCATGAAGATCTTTCTGAAATGCCCAACCATTTTCAGGTTCTTTCTGTTGACTTTGTAATGTCATACCTTGTATTTGCATTTCCTGGGCGACACGAGTCTGAAGGCAGGTTTTATGCCTATGTACTGAGAATCGAATCATTATACACGAAATATAATCAATATACGATATTATTTTGATATAGCATGATTATTTTCATAGCTAGTGTTATGCCTGTCTCCCCTTCATCCTCTCTGCAATGAAGATTAAGACGTGATAATCCTGCAAACACTTGATATGGGTCTTAGGTAATAAGAGCATAAAATGCAGGACAAAATAATATTCTATGTTTCTTTTTTACTATTTGTTTTATAATCCTTAGGCTTGCAACCATTCCCAGACTTCCTGTGGCAAAGATCATCCTCCTAGTTTCAAAGCAAAATCCCCCAAGGAAAAGAAAGATTGGGCAATAATCTGTTATGGAATGTCAAAACTAGAAGGTAGGTACCTTAGGGATTATCTAGTTGAACCAACTTGTTTTAAATATGGGGGAAGAGGCTTGTCCAAGGCCACAAAATGATTCAGAGGCCAATCTGGACTTAGATCATGGTCTCTTGGTGGTTACTGCAATGCCTCTGTCTATACACAAGGCCACGCAGACTCTGCCATTGCCCAACACCCTGTCTGAGTTTTCTTCCTGAAATGAACCTAGTCCATTACAAGCTTTTTAACAAGCATGTCAGGAGTTTGCTGAGTAGATTATTTGCTCTGCCTTAATGAAATTGAAGAACTTTGTAATAAGGGAAGTAGTTGGACATGATAGTCACCAAGAGTCTCAAGGGAAACATGTTATGACCAACACAAGACTAAACCCAAAGACAGCACTCAAAGCTGCAAAGGGAATGTGCTTTAGAATAATAGGCTCCTGGATCTGGGCAGAATCTGGTGATCTTTTAGAAGAGAAAGCAGCACTGAAATATGATTTGGGCATCTTGTCTTCGAGAAATAACCCTGCTGTTTTCCTGCCCTGGAGCAATAGGTAAATTATTCCCCCTCTCAAGCTCTCAGTTCCCAAATGTATAAAATCAACAGATTAAATTAGATGATGCCAAAGATTCTTTTCAAATTGGATACTTTTGTATTCTATAAAGCATCCTGTTTCTCTTTTGACAGGTGAGGAAACAGAGGTTGATGGAGATTCAGTCACCAGGCTAGGAACACACAATGAGTTGGTGACACTCTAACAACCAGAGCCCAGGCCAACATTTTATCTACTGCCCCACGTGGCTAAGAATCAAGCCTCCCAAGCTTCCTCGTGGCCTTGTGGTGAATTGTGCAATTACTGTCCCAAGGCTGTTGCAATTGCCCTCTTCTCCATTCCCTGGGGCGTGCTGGCACTGGGTAGAGGGCTGTGGGAGAGGGGTCTCTGCTCTGAAAGTGGAGCAAGGATCAACCAACTTTTTCTTGCCTCTGTGGTAAAATAAAACCCAAAGCTCCTTAACTTTGGGGGCAGTGAAGCTACAGGAGAACTAGCCCTCTGCCTCCCTTGTGCAGAGCCCCGGTACCCCTCGCCCTGGAACATGATGGTCCTTCTTCTGGAGGCTGGTACCCAAATCTCTGCATAATGCAACCAGGCGACCAGCAGAACCAGAGCAAGGTTCTTGACAGTAGAACAACGCTGAGCCAAGGTGCAGAAAGCCTCCATCCTGCCTGGCTTGGAGACACACTTCCTGTGTGATGTTGAGTCACTTTAGATGGGGAGGGAGGTATACAGAAAGGAAAGGTAATTATGCTTTAAACCTAATGCTACCTTTGAGACTTAGGACTTCCTTGGGGCCAGATCCAGAAAACACTTTCCTCACCATTTCCTTTGTAATACAGTAGAAAAACTGTTTTAAGAAAGGCAATTGAAGTGGACCAACTCTGAATATTAGACATTGTTATTAGAAAATCTGATGGATTTCTTATCTTAAAGGCACATGTAACCAAGGTCTTCCGCTTCTTCACTGAGAGGAAGCCACATGGCTATAGAAACACTCAAGCCAGGAGAACCCTCATTGATAATCCTGCTTTTGATGGGACTTGCCCAGGGTCACAAAAAAAAAAAAAAAAAAAAAAACCAAACCAGCAGTAGAGACAAAAATGACACATAGATGGCCTGTCTTCCATTTCCCACTCCCTATTGTTGGAGGAACATAATGAAGATAAGGTAGGAAGCCTATGTTCAGAGTCATCAATGGCTATTTCTAAGCCTTTTTAAAAAAATACCCTTCAGATAAGCAGAAGTTTGAGGTCAAAGGATAACTTAAGGCCATCAAAATTTGGACAGATTGGACTTGGGTCCTCTAGAGAATTCTGTCCTTTTGGCAGTTAGACACAGTGATGAACGCCAAGCCCAGCCTGTGATTCGGGCACAGCTCCAAGCTCCAGCCCCCTCTGAGCCCAGGCTCCCATTAGCACAAGTTGCTCTGGAACAAGTGGGTCCATTCCTGAACATACGCTTTTAATCAGAGACACTGGGATCTGGAAGGGACCTTAGGCATGATTTCATTTCTCTCACTTTGCAGATGTAGAAATCCAAGGCCAGACTTGGGGACGCGACATGGAATGTTCGCACGAGGTCACTTGGCAATTGAGAAAACAACACAGGGGGTGGAAAGGGGTAGCTGTGGGCTGGTAAACAGGTTGCAAGTTTACCACTAACCAAGAGGAAGCTCAACTCAACTAAGAGAACTCAGGTAGGATACTTGATCTCCTTGATCTCCCTGAATATCAATAAAACTGGGGGGGGGAGGGGAAACCATCATTGCATTGCCTAAATTACAGGATTGTTATGATAATTAAATGAGTTGAAAATTATCAAAGGGATTTATAAACAGGAAGTCATTATTATATAGAATGATCTTTTCTTGAAAGGTTGTATAGAATTATGTGAAATGACTTGGGAGTGCTGCATTTTGAGGGGTCCTTTCTAAGAAACAACTTTCTGAGTCTTCTATGGTAATTGATTTATTTAGATTTTTCTCTTCTGACTCAATATCAGTAAATTAGACTTTTCTAGAAAATTATTTATTTTCTCCTGTTCTCATAGAGAGGATTTCCTCTGTATTTGTAGACATTTCCCACTTATCAAGAAATTCTTATTTTATGTAAAAAAAGAGAAACCCCACAACCTAGTAACAAAAGCAAACCACCATGATGAATACCCACCACATGCTAAGTGTTCCACTTTCATCATTCCTTAAATTCCTACAAAGACCCAAGGAGGATTTCCACCAGTAATCATGATGGAGAAGGGTTTGAACCAGGTCCCATGCCCAGCAGGATATAAACATGATCTCACACAGCACCCTACAATCCAGAAACCCAGGCCGGGCAGTCCATTCCAAAGTCATACTTGGCTCCCCCCTTTCCCATTCACCTTTTTAAAAAATATTTATTTATTTATGTATACAATGCTGGGGTGTAGTCCAGAGGTGTGGGGGTGTTGAGAGGATTCACTAGAGATAGAGTGGGGAGTAGAACAGGCAGATCAACTGAAGTACACTGCTGAGGGGAGTAGCGGGCAAGGCAGGAGAGGTCTGCTGCACCATGTAGGAAGCTCCCTGGCCAGGGATTGAACTTGTGCTGCAGTGGCTCTGAATAGCCTCATAGTGCTGCGACTTAACCCCTTGCGCCACCAGGGGAGGCCCCCCACTCACCCTTTTTACTGAATCAAGTGGCTCTTGACCACTGAGGGCAGGATGCTCATCTCATGTTTGTTTGCCCAAGAAACATGGCAACACTTTAAACAAGGTAAATATCAGCTCAAAATAAATGAAATAAATGAATATTTCTTTTTAAAATATGTAACTTCATTGAAGGATAAGTGAGGAGGAAAGGATCCGGGATTTCTATTTTGAATCTACCCACTGTCAGCTAAACCATAGGAGGACAGGAATTTTCCAAAATAACTAAGCCATTTAGAAACCTGCATTTGTAAATATTTTCAAACAAGGCATTGAGTCTATCAGATCTAATCTGGCAACTTGTAAAAAGTTTTTTGCTGACTTTCAGAAACATCTCTGTTAGTTTTTCACCAAACAACTGATCTGTCCAGATTATAATTCCAGGACCTTTCCTAAAACACCCCCATTGCATCACCAGTTGAACACACTCCTTTGGGACATTGCTGGTAGTTTTTCCTGTATCTCTTCACTAGGGGACTTGTCTATCAATAAAAGACCGTGCTTTATATCTACTGCATGTGGTGCAAAAATAACTGTCTCCTTCTCCAGAGTATGTGACTCTTCCTCTGACAGTGTTGTGACCTTTCCTCCCTTGACAGATGACATTTTTGAAGATGACCAAAACAATTTCTTCCATACCACAGATTCTTCTAGAAACTTGCAGCTCCTCCCATCAAAAGGTGTGGCCTGTCTCTGCTTTTGAATCTGGGTTGGGTTGTGATTCTTTTGTCATCTTTTCAATTGTGCAAGTGATGCTGTGTGATTTCTGAAACTGCATCATAAAAAGTGATGATGCTGATTCTTCCTTGTTCATGAGAAACTCTGAGCTGTGCAGGAAGCAGTCTGACTTCCAGGAGACTGCAAGCTGTGAGGAACCAGTGCAGAGGGACCACATAGAGGGACCGTTGACACGCATGACCTATTCCCACATTCCCATCCTCCTTCCCAGTTTTTCTAGCTCCGGCCAATGTCTGCAACTGCACCAGTGATCTTCAGTCAGAAATACCCATTCTAGACCCTCCCAAACTCTTAACCCATGGTTTGAACCACAAAGTGTTGGGGTGTTTTGTTACACTGCTTTGGCAACTGGAACATGTCCCTTGCTCTGCCCTGCAGTCTGTGTAGTTACAGCAGCACAGACACAGGCAGGGCATCTCTGGCATCAGAGAAAACATTCAACCCTGCTCCTTGCTCTGCTAATTGCTAGTAGTGAAGCATCCTGACAGTCACATACCACACGTGCTCCCAGGAAGGCTTTGATTTCAGACCTTGTTTTCCTTATCAGGAAAAGGGGAGTCAGAATGGTTGCCCAATAGGAAAATCTATAAGTGCTCTACAGACACCGATGTCTATAACATTGTATATTACTTCACAGATTCCTGAGAAAATTCACATATATTCACTCACTTTAGCCTAACTGTGAGGTAGCTCAAAATATGCCATCATCTCTCTTGTACAGTGGAGGAAAATAACATCCAGGCAAGTTGAGTAGCATAGTAGGTCCAAGGAACACCTGGTTCAGTTACTTCTAGAGCCCAGATCTCCCGCTTTCTCGAAACTGACCCTGGACTGGACAATCGCATGAAACATCAGGGTTTCGGACCTGCTTGAGTTTCTACTCCACTTTTATCTTTCTTCCCTAAGAGTCTGCTTTCATTTTGCCTTCTGCCCTAACCCTATTCACTCTCCATATTTCACTCTCCCAACTTGGTAAAGACTCAATCTATAAAAGCTTTATCATGGGTCCTTGGATCACCCTTCTCAAAGGAACATGAGGTACATCCTTTTGGAAAGGGGTGCTGCACTATTGTTTAGTTTTCCATGAATCAACAAAAGTTTAGATTTCGGAGAGCCAAAGCCAGAATCCATTAGAGATTCCCTTTATTCACCTTGTATTATTTGGGCTTTTAACCAACCCATGAAACAGCTCACTTCTGGAAGTGAGAAAGACCTGGAAGGTTACCTGGTCCTACTTCTTACTGGCCCACGTGGAACAGTGAGATAATAGCTACTGCTGGTCTTGATCTCCAATGTTGTGACTTCAAAGTTACTACTTGTTTTACTCCTTGCATTGAGCAAAGAGAAAATTTTTTCAAAAACTGCTCACCATTTCCAGTGATGATGATCATCATGAAGCAGAAACTGACAGATAGTTAAGGAAAACAATTGAGCCTCCAGTATGGGAATGACATAGGTCTCAATACACCCTGAACCCTAAGGAGTACTAAATCTGGAACCCAATGAAGAAGGCTCTCCCCAGGGTGCTATTCATTCTCTTGGGTTGCAAGAACTTAGAGAGCTTGGGGGTAGTTTCAAAGAGTAGAATCAAGATCAATTGTTTAGTAAACCTAAATTTAGAAATCATAGGGGCATAAAGTAAAGATATGACTTGGAGGCAACCAACCCCTCTCACTTTCCTTCTTCTGTAAAGGGAAAGTCAATTCTATCATGTTCTACTATGATCTCCTGGTGTGTTATTTAATCTCTGAACCCCAACTTCCCCATGTGTAAAATGGGAATAATAGCTATAAGATGGGGCCATTGTGAGAATGAACTTAGGCAGTATGCCTTTTGAACTGAGTGGCTTGTAAGTTTTATTTCTTTTCTACCACCTCCTTTCCCTTGCATTCTAGTGTTCTCTGCTCTCTGACCAAATTTACCAGAGAGTTGCTTGATTTTTTTTCTTATCCTGATCAAGTCAGAGAAGGTTAGTGAGGTTGTGATGCATAAACCATTCTGAGGGTCGAGAGTGAGTTTTAGGTAAATTGTGGTTTAAATGTTTGAGAAAGAGCTCAGAACTCGTGGGGGTTTCCATTTCTCGGTGGCAAGTTGCAGCAAGCATGGGTTTGCAGCAATGCACCGCTCCCTTGCTCTTGGCAGACTTGTGAACAAAAGAGGTTTTAAAAGCCCCTGTTTTCAGATGACCGTGTTACTGATTAGCAAAGTCTCATTTCTAATTTTAGGTCCACAGAGAGCAAGACAAGTAAAATTTGTCCCACCTCACCATCTCCGAATGGGCAATGTTACTGTAGAATTATTTCATGTCTTCACAGCATCTGGTTTTTATATTTTTAGGTTCATATTGAAAGTGCAAGTTCATGGTTAATCCAGATGTCTAAAAATCCAACACCCAGCTGGATATTCTCCTTATAAAAACTTTTCCCATGTCTAGAATCAGAGTGTTTGTTACTTGTCGCAACATAATCTTAAGTGAAGAAGAGATTAAGCTGGAAATTCTATTTCAAAAATAATAATACAGATGAGATAAAAGGAATTCACACTTGCAGTGTATTTTATTGGTGGCAAAGAACTTTCATTGCTATCATTTCTTAAGTCTGCCAACCACTCTGGAAGATAGAATTGGCAAGAAATTTTATCCCCAAATGACAGATGAGAAAATAAAGTCTAGGGTTTACATAACTTGCCCAAGATCAACCTGTATTTCCCAAGCCTGAATGCCCCAGCAAGACCTCTGGCCAGCACCAGGGTGGAGCAGATGAGTTTATCAATTATAAATCTCCAAAACGTGAGAGCTTTGAGCTGATTGGCCAAAAAAGGGGAACAGGTGCAGGGAGACTTGGGCAGAGCCCATTGACTTACTTAGAGGATGAGTGCAGGATGGGAGGAAGAAAACAGGAGCCTGAGTGCTTGGGGACTGGGGAGCTCAAGGAGGAGGTGGTATATGAGTTTCCTACCACCGCTGTAACAAATTTCCTATCAGTTCTGTAATGAAAATCCACAAAATGAATGACTGAAAACAACACAAAGATATTTTCCTCAAGTTCTGGAAGCTGGAAGCCCAAACTTAGATTCCCTTAGTGTCAGTAGGGATGGCTCCTTCTGGAAGCTTTGACGGAGTCTGTTTTTACCTTGGTTTTCCTCAGTTTCTAGAGGCTGCTTCCATTCTTCAATTTGTGCCTCTTTCCTCCATCTTCCAAGAGCATCACCCCAATGTCTGCTTCCATTGTCACATAGCCATCGCTCTTATAAAGACCGTCGTTGTGACATTGGCCCCAACCAGATAATCCAGAGCCCTGTACCCATTTCAAGGTTCTTATCTTAATCACATCTGCAAAGTCCCTTTATCACAAAAGGGGGGCATAGCTACAGCTTTCTGGGATTGGTCACAGGCATCTTTGGGCCATTACAGATGGCTGGTGGCAGCCGTTTTTTTTCACTGGTAAACACATTACTTGCTTGGTTGTGTCTGCCTGTCTGAAAGCCACACTGTCTCTGCCACCTGACATGGAAGGGCCAAAATAGAACCCATATCTCTGATTCCAAGCAAAGTGCTCTTTCAGGCACATCACACCCCCATCTCAAAACTATATTTATATTCATTTTTGCAAATAACTCACCCTTGTATGGATGGTAATTAATATTTGCATAATGCTTTAGCGTTTATAATGTCCTTTTTTATTTACATGAAGTCATTTAAATCCCAACAATAACCCTCTGAGGCAGTTATTATTAACACATTTTACATATGAAGAAGCGAAGGTGAGAAGGGGTGAAGTGATTTGTCCAAGGTCACCCAGCTGGTAAGGGCAAGACCACAATGCAAATCCCCAAAGTTCCACCATGCACTACGTTAAATAAAGAATTCAGTCCACCAAACTACAGGTGGTTATTAATCTTTTAGGGGATACTCTGAAGATACCTGGGGTCTCCAAAGCTTTTTTGAGAGAAAGTGAGTCAATAAATGTGAAAGCTCTTATTAGCAGTATGGCTCACAGCTACAGAAAGCTATCGGTAGCCTGGTCTTCCTCCTCCTGCTCCTCAGCTGCCCTGGAGACCAATAGAATTGAAACAGGTCAACACCTCTAATTGCTGTGTTTGGAACACTGACCCTAACTGTCTCATAGTCCCTAAGGAGAGTGTCATAATAACTCCTCTCAGGGCTCTGTGGTTTGGGGGCCACTATGCAGGTGTGGCTGGTGGGAGCAGAAACCTGAATGGATAATCTATGCCCCTTGCTCTGGAAAGCAGGGATGCCCAGAATATCCCGCTCAGTATGAAAGAACACCCACCCTTCTAGGTGCCTGGTAATATTTTATAGTTTACACTGCCTCCGCCCCTCCACCCAAAGTCTTTTTTCTCTTTGCGTTGCATTTCAGGTGTTCTAATTTGGCAGGGATAGAGGTTGGGGTGGGGGTCATTGATAGGAACTTTCCAGGGTCAGAGACAGGAGCACAGTGCTGCTGCAACCTGCAGCCCCTTTCAGGTGGAAGTCCACTTACACGCATCCTCGCCCCCTCACTTATTTTTAAAGAGCAGCACCAGCTTCTGAAATTTGCAACTTCAAAACCAGACCGGAGGACGACTGAGAAGGAATAACCAAGGTGCCCTCCAAGTGTGGCTGAGCAGTCAGCCGGCCCCCACCTCATTTGAGTGAGACCGCCAAGAGCCTTCACGTGGGGTCCTGGCCACAGGACCACAATTAGGAAGCGCTCCCTGCCCCTCACAACGGCCACCCTCACCCGGTGCAGGGGGGGCCAGGGGACGGAAGAGAGGCAGGTGCATTCAAATTGTCCTGGTTTGACCAAGGGAAATGAGGCACTAAAGCAGCTTGGTTCCACAATGAGTCAGGATGGGGGCAGGGAGGGGCACCAAAGCTTTCTGACCCTTCTCGGGAACTTGTCCTGCTCTGGGTCACCAGCCCCTGGAATCACAGTGCTTGGCATGAGTCTCATGCCTTGCTCTCCATTGCTATGGGACTAAAGGCACCAAACTACTTGGTTCCACCTGTCAACAGAGTTCCTTATGATACAGTCCTATCCATCTGCAATGTATCCCCAATCTCTAACAACTGCCACCTCCACCTGTGCAAACCCTACCCTTGCTTCATGCTCAGATCCTACCTGGTTTAAGAAGCTTCCCTTCCCGCCTCTAGCTAAATCTAGGAATCTCTCTGTCCTCAAACCATCTCAATCTTTTCTCTCAAATACTTATGTATCTCCTTTTTTTTTAATAATAATATATATTTTTATTGTTATTTACGTCTTCTACATTTTGTATTCCCCTTGGGTAACCCACCACCAATTCACCCGTGATCCATCTCCATGTTCCCTTGTGTTCTTTTCTATTCCATTTTGTGCCCTTACCCTTCCCTCCCCCCCTCCACCCGTTGAGTGTCTCTCTCCTATTTGGTTTCCTTATAGTCCTGTTATAAGTGAAACCATTCGATACTTTTCTTTTTCTTTCTGGCTTATTTCACTGAGTATGACGCCCTCTAATTCCATCCATGTCACTGCAAATTGCATGTGTTTATCTTCTTTGAATGCTGAATAGTCAAATACTTATGTATCTCCTGTTAAAAATGAAAATAAATTCTCACCTATTAAGTCAGGCATCCTGCTAAGCACTTCCACACTTGCTCTTTAATTTGTTGTTTCGCTCCCCCAATGTTAGACAGAAACTCCTTGAAGCCAGAAACTGTGTCTGACTCATCGCTTCATCCTCCACCAGGCACTATGCTCTCAATAAATAGTTAGTGGGTTAATAACTTTAGAAAACTATTTGAAAAAGATCAAAAATTAATCAAAAATAGGGACTTTAAAGTAAGTGTCAAATGACCTATTTGTCCCTGTCTCACTCAAAGAAGCCAGAGTCACTTCAGTGAGAACAAAGCCTTTGGGAGTCCCTGCCTGCATGAAGGTCTCTGCGTCTGAAAAGGGCCTGCAGAGTTCACTCAGGCTGCACCCTGGATCTGCATCCAGTCCTGCCCCACGCACCTCCCTAGAGACATTCACTTGGTTCTGGAGTTCTAAGCATCATTTCTATCCCGAAGTCTCGAGTCGCTATCTCCAGCCCCTGCTTCTCTGCAAGCCACCGCCGTTGTCTTCTCAAAGCACCTCACATCTCCAGTCAGGTGCTTTTGCAGAAACTTAAAACAATATGCTTGAGAGAAAATTCCTTCTCACCTAGCTTGACTAAGCCGATGTCCTTGTTCAGCCCATGTTGATAGCTTTCATATCCACTTTACCTCTAAAGCTAGAAATCACCATGTTACCATCACTTTTTTCCCCTCGAGCCAGTTATTCAGATTCTGGGAGCTTTACTTCAGAACCATTATCTCTCAACCATTCTGCCTCTCCATGCATAACGCCCTGGCTCAAGCCCTCCATGGTCCTCAGGAGGATGACTACAATATCTGCTCTCTGTCATCCACGTCTCCTCAGGTCACCTGTTTACAAAGCAGATGTAACCCAGACAAACTCTGGCAGAGGAATTCCGGTTGATGAACACTGCCTATAGAATTGAGACAGAATTCCTCACATGGCACCCTTTGCAATCTGATCCCAAACTTCCTCTCCTTTCCTCTAGGCCTACATGGGCATCCGAAGCTTCTTAACCCAGCATACTGATGTCTTTCATAACTTTGGGCTTTGCACATGCTGTTCCCCTCTTCTGGAATATACTTCCTCCCTTCTCTGATCAGAAAACTCACTCATATTTCATGACCCAACTCAATTTCACTATCTCTGTGAGGTCACACCTTGTTTCTTCCAGGCAGATTCGTTTGCTATGTCATGATCTCCCACAGCACTTGTTTATATCTCCATAATCACACTTACTACATTGTACTATAATTTTCTTTTTCAAGTGTCAATCACTCCGTTATACTTTCAAGATGCAGGCAGTTAAGAACCTGTACTTATTAATTTTTTATGTCCCCTGGGTCTAGCTGAAGATCTACTCATAGTGAGCCCTCAGAAAAATAGATATTGAATCAGTGAATATTCTCAAAGGTTCTCTACACCAAAGAAAGCATTACACCAAAGCAAATTGACTATGGATGCCAATCTCGCCCTATTGTTAGCGATTAAAAGGAAGATGGACTTCGCAGTCAGATGTCCTGGCATTCACATGTCACATCTACAACTTATTAGCTGTGTGATCTCAGGCAAGCAACTTCCAACTCTATATTTTAATTTTCTCACCTCCAAATGGGGATAGCAACTACCTTGTGGCCGTGTTAGAAATTGGATGAGTCGAAAACGCAAAGTGTATAGCACTGAGTCGGATACCTGACACATATTCATGATTATTGCCACGGATGAAGAGTACTGGCCTGGGTCAGCCTCTTCTCCCTGGGCCTCCTGCATGCTCCTTTTTTTTTTCCCAAGATTTATTTATTTATGCATACAAGAACTGAGGTGTAGGCCAGAGGTGTGTGTGTGGAGGGCCGGGGTGGTGAGAAGATTCACCAGAGACAGAGTGGGAAACAGAACAGTCAGACTGACTGAAATACAGTGCTGAAGGGAGCAGCGGACAAGACAGGAGAAGTCTGCTGAGCCATGTGGGAATCTCCCTGGCCAGGGATCAGTGCAATGGCTGTGGATAGCTTCATAGACTGAGACTTCACCCTTTGCGCCAGCAGGGAAGGCCCTCCTGCATGCTCCTTGTATAAAATCAAGGTTAAGGTTGCCATCCCTGGGGTTCTTTCAATCTCTGTAATTGTATTGCAGCCCAAATTTGCAGTGTTACTCAACTCAGTCCTAAAACTTACTGTCTGGTAAGATGAGCTCTAATTGTTTCTTGGGCATAAGCTTTGTTCACTATAACCAAAGTCAAATTCATCCACCTTATCAAAGCTCTTTAATAGTGCAAACTAGTGCCTTTACCCACCTGTAGTATCTGGATGCAGAGAAGGTACAATCTTCTCAGTAGTAAAAGCACTGAGTTGATAAGATTCCAAGTGACATGGTGTGTTCCTCACTTACATGGCTTTGTGAGCTTATTTCACAATCCTGTGTTTATCCTCAGCTCATTCTTATTAATGTCCTGTTAACAGTTTAATTTGAATTGTGACCACTGCATTTCACACGAAGGACCCACATGAGTCTATTTAAAATGTCTTTGGATTTTCTCAGACAGTAGGTGTCTTTCTCCCACATTTGCTCATCGAAATTTATTTTTGACATCTTAACATGATTATTTTTGTTCTTATAAAGTAATGGAGTAAAAAAAGAAAAATAGCTGGTTGGGTTTCTATCCCCGAAATTAAAAACAGGGGAAATAGCCAATTTTTGGAAGTCAGTTGTTTGGAGTAAGATTTGAGTTCTTACTGAGTGAAATAATTAGGCAATTCTAAAGAATAAAGCAGCAGACCATCATGGGAAGCCAGGCACTTAAGCCATTTAGCAGACTCTGTGTAGCTTTCGCATTCTTGGGCAAAAAAAAAATATCTCTAGAGTCACCAATGTAGGGAAGGAACATGAGTACTAGGGGGTCACTCAGACCTGGATTTAATCCTATCCCTCCCACTTGCCAGTTGTGAAATTTAGGCAGTTTCTTCAATTTTATATGACTCAGTTTCCCTATTCAAATGAGGTTAATTGTAGTATATACCTCATGGTGAAGGTGAGAGAGTGAAGAGAAATAATGCTATCATCACATCTTTGCCATCAATAAATAAGTTCTAGGATGACAGCATGTAAGGATGAGTGGAATGAAGCTACATAAGATCTTTTCACCTGACCTTGTTCCACAAAGAAATTTAGACCATTTCTACTGATTTTTAAAATTTATCCTAGTGAAATGAATGCCTCCCCCCCCCAAAAAAAAGGAAAAGAAAGCAAGTAAAGGAAAGTCATGGTAATAGAATAAGTTGGATCCAAGATATTGGGTTGATTTGCAAAATGCACAGAGTGCTATGGCCATCACATGTGTGCATGATAAGGCCCAGTGTCATGAGGTAAGCTGTCACTCCAGAAAAGCCCAGCTCTTCCTGATCGTAAAATCAAAAAAATTTTTTTTTCTTATGGCAAATGAGCACTAGGAAATAAAAGACTTAATGTTCCTCCTCTCCTCACAGTTACTTCACTGTGTGACTGTATACACCACTGCTGCCACTCTGGGCACACATCTTCTTGCCTGCACACACAGAAGATGGGACAAGATGAACTCAAACGCCTTTCTAGCCTCTACATTTTATGACTTGGTTCTCTTCTGCAAAATATCTAGAACTTCCTTCTCAAAACATTTGCAATTCTAGTGATGTTCTCATCAAAATTCATCCAGATACTCCAATGAAACTAGTTCTTCATTTGGAAATGTAGGTTTATTTCCTTCAACCCTATATGGGCCTCATGATAGAACTTAGGGAACCAACACTGTCTGTGTAATAACTACTTGTTATTTAGATAAACCTTACAATGGAACCATTAAAAGCAATTAATACTACCTTGGGCAAATCGGGGTTTATTCAGAGTAAAGATATTTTATTCCCAGCCTTTTCGTCTTCACCGTCAGTATCCAGTTCTGCTGACCTCTCATTATATATTTGATATGGCATTTTGGGGACAGTTTTGTTTGTTATTATGGGAATATCTAAAGGTCTGAGTAATAGTTTAGTAAGTAGCTCATGAAGCGGCTACTTGATAAACTTTCGCACGAGATTCCAGTGGTTAGAAGTTGAATATGACACTTTAACCATAGCTTCTTGACTTATATTCTAATTCAAAACAAGGACTCAAGTGAACTGGCAATGGCTTAGGTGGGAGGGTTGCATGGAGAAGAGAGATTCTGGACACAAGAAAAATTCTGTCCTCTATAACATCTACCTCATCTACCATTTCCTGTTGTTTCTGAGCCTATCTTCTTGCAACACCTTCTCCCAACAGGAAAATCTATGCTCCTCCCTCCCACCTTAACTTCCATAACTTTCTTCATGTGCCCTACATTATTCCAGATTCTGTGACCCCTTACTTCAGACAGGGTATCTCGCCCAAGCACAGAGTTCCTAAAAGACAGAGATGAGGTTCAAATTCCAATCTGCAAAACCTCAAAGCCAGCAACTTAATCCTCACTGTTAAACTGAATCTTCAATATAATTTTATACTAAACTCTTCATAAAACATTCTCAGTCTCTCTATTAAAATGTCTTTCTCTTTTTGTGTTTGTCTCCCAGGCCTCCTGTTCTTTATTCTGGTTCGCCTCAAAGTGATTTGCACCCTGGAGATCTTTCAAAATTTCAAAAGCTTAGGATTCATCCCAAACAAATCAGAACTTTTTTGGTGGGGGGAATATGGGATACAGTCATCAATATTTTCTTAAGCTCTTCAGGAGAGTCAGTACACACATCTCTACTATAGTTATAATGCATAACTCAACCCTGGATTATAATTACTGTGATTATAAACTATAAGCTATGAGAAAGCAGATATTTTATTTCATTCAAGTTTGTGCCCTCCAATAGCATCAATTACAGTTTTATTAAATTATTGTATTTGTCCAATTTAGGCTCTATCAACTTAAGTGAACATGTACAAACTATCAAGAGTTCAAAAGACAAGATTAAAAAAGTCTGGAGTATTGAAGTGTTTCCTGAAGTAGAAAAAGAAAAGGAATTATGATCACTTAGGGTAAATATAGAGGATACTGGTCAAGTCCTTATCAATTTTCGTCAATCATTGGAAAGGTACAATGAGAATAGTGAGTCTCTATTTTTAATCTCTGCTAAGGAAATGGGTCCAGGCTGCCACAGAAATTGACTGGGTTAAACCTTAGGAACCAACTACTGATGATCCAAGAATGGAAAATTTTAGGATGCTGACAAAGAAGGCCTCAGAATCATCCTGTCAAGAGAGGTTTAATAAAGGATGAGACCACATGTTGCTTTCAGTTCTTAACTGAAGAAGTTGGATAAAACTTCCACTATGAACTACAAAGAGAATTTTATTTTTTCAAGCTGGCAATGTGGTGAGTTCCTGATTCTTTCTGGGGATTACAAAACAATCCATTGTATGGGGTCCAGGCTATAAATTCAGGCTTGCAGATTGCTCAGAAGGCAGTTTGAGAAAGCAAAAGGCAGATTGTCCAATCTGGCTGTTCTGTGTGCCAGGAGTTATTAATTATGTCTGTTCTAATAACAAGAGCTGGGAAGCAGCAAACTCAAAACATGCGGGGAAAACAAAACAAAATAAGATGGTGGTTTGCCTTAATGAGAGGAAGTAAGAGGCAGCAGCTACAGCACCAGACTCGGGAAGCTAGGTACAAATTCTGCCAGCGACAGATTTTAGCTGCCACTGGGCATGATCACCATAGTAGCTACAGAGGTCACAGAATCCCAGTGGACTTCCTGACATCTGCCCAGTGACCGATGAGATCACCTTCTTTTCTGAGATTTTCTGGGATGGGTGAGAGAGGATGCAAGAAGTCATTAAGAGGGACAAATCAGCACTTGCTGTTCTGTGGATAGTATATTATCAGAGTTGGAAGGGACATTACAAATGAAATAAATAGCCCGATACCACCTATCTCAACACATGAAGAATCTGAGTTCCAGAGAAGCTAAGTGACAAACCCCAGGCCACTAAAAATGGCAGACCTGGTCCAGATGTTTCTCTGTTCATCTCCTTGCTGGTTAATAGTAGCCTCCCTTTCTTCCTACCTAGGAAACTGGCTTAACTTAGATTCCCACCAGCTACCTGAATAGTCAGCAGCCTCACGTGTGCAAATGTCCAAGTGTTTATGTCTCAATCTTAGGTATGGCCTGGATCAGCTCTGCTGGGTGGTTGATTATCTCTTACTCTTGGAACGCACGGTCTACATCTTAGAAATTCAGGTTCTGGGATGCTGTGATTTATTTTTACAAAATATCGAACAGTAGCTTTTGCTTGGTAGGACAAAGTTTTACCGATGAAGTATGTGTACAGTTGGTTACACAAAGTACTATCAGATTCCTTGAAGGTGTAACCTCCTGGCTACTCACCCTGAAAAGGAGCTCTTGGAAGATGGTGCTCTTTCCTGAACAACTGGGCCCTAAACATATTAAAGCTATCGAGGGCAGAAGCCAGGTCTTCTTCCTCTTCACATCTTGCTGGTCACTTGGAAGGTGCTAAGTAAATTTCAGTGAATGAACGAGCCCAACAATAACTTAAAGCATTGAAATGGGAAACTTAAACTGAAATGCTCTCAGAGGAGGGCAACCAGAACTGCCAAAAATTTGAACAGTGTAAAGGGATAGCTCAAAAAATGAGATAGCCGAGAACTGGTCATTTTCAAAGAGCAGAGGGCTGTCTTGGAAATGAAGAGGGAAAGGAGAAGCTAACTATATGGAGAAAGACTTCAGATGACCATGAGAAGAGACTTTGGGCAAGAAGCTAGCATCCCATCGCTAGTGAGGACCCTCTCTTGAGTGAGAACAAATGGAAGCGAAGAATTAGCAAGGGTGGGAACCAGCACATGACCTCTAAGTCTAAGGAATCTTGGCCACTTTGGAATAGAGGATGCTTGGGGGTATTTTCAGTGGAGAGAAGGAAGATACCGGGTGTCTGCAGTAAAATGAACTGGAGACAATGGCAGAGAAACACTGAGTTTGAAGGTAGAACAAGCATGCTTGGCCCTCTTTCTATAATAATACTACTGGTTATGGAGTGCTTCTATTTGCCAAGTGCTGTATTATAACTTTAGCCTGACTGATGATAATTCCGATATAGCAACAATCAGGAAGCCCCATTTCATACTAGTTGAACTTGAAAAAATAAAGGAAATTGATTTTTAAAAACATCCTGGCAAGGTTTCTATAAAACTAGCACACTCGTGCATGGAACACAAATTGAATACAAATTGAAACAATCCTTTTGGAGAGCCATTTGGCAATACTTTTCAAGAGCCATAAAACTCATCTAATAATCCCACTCTTAGGGATTTACCCTAAGGAAAAAACTCTAAAAGAGAAAAAAAAAACTGTATGTTCAAAGCTCTTTAAAGTATCAAAACCTGGAAAGAATCCAAATTCCCAACAATTTGGGAATGGTTAAATAATTTATGATATATTAACTCCATGGAAAATTATGTAGCCATTAAAATGATAAATGGGAAGACTTTGTGGCAACATGAAAGGAATATAACAAATAATGTTCAAGGGTAAAAGTGGAGCACAAAGTTGTATGTGTGCTCTGATTATAACTGTGTAAAATTACTCCTGCTAGAAAAAAAAAGGACAATAGAGAAATATCAAATAAGATAGCATTTTATGAGATTTTGTATATAATCATTGTTTGCATACTTTGAAAAATGAAAGCAGAGAAGAACTCCTTTCCTACCTAGAGAAGTTTTAGCCCCAGAGCATGTAAGTTAGAAAACACCTTGTAGGCCCTTCACTAACCCTTTCATTGTGTCATTAAGGAATCTAAGCCCTGAGAAAAGTACCTGTCTGCCCCAAAGCTACTTAGTGACAGGGAGCAGGACATGGAACAACAAAGTAGGGGATCCCTGGAAGGTAACATTTCAGAGATTGATCAGTTGTGATCAGTCTGATCACATGAAGTGAAGCGGGCAAGAGGAAAGGTCGGGTTAACTGTCATAAAAATTCTCAGATCCAGTCATTCTGTTTACTTTGAAGAAAAATCACCATCTACTCATGAAGTACGTAATGAATTTGGAAAGGGAGGATCTGTTTTTGTGCCTTTAAAGGCCATCTCTTCTTAGTCCTCATGACCACCTCCACAGACCAAGGTCTCATCAACCATTCTGTGAACACAGGCACAACTTCTATCCCAGGCACCATACTGAACCTGGAGATCCAACGGTGAGTGAGGCGTAGACAGCTCTGGCTTTGATTGTGCCGTCATTTTGGGAATGGAGGCAGACAACTCACACAAACCAATCAGGTGATTTAACAAATTAATGAGTACTATTATAAAAATTAACGAATTTGTGATGAAGCGTAACTAAGTGGAGACGTATGGAATAGGGGGGGATTATAAGCAAGGAGGTGACATGGTCTGATTATATGTTTGAAAGCTCACAGGTTGCTTTTATTCCTAGAACAATTGCCACCTCATCAGTGTGTCTCTTTTTACCATGGCCAGAGAGTTCTTAATAAAATCTAAATCTGATGTTGCTGTGCCCCATCTGAAAACTTGTGTATGCTCCTTACCACCCCCAAGATGAAGTACAAGCATTAGGCATGTCTGTGGCCATTTCCACAACAGGATCCCACATCACGATCCCTCCAGTCATAGATGTGCCCCATACTCCACACCACAACACCTCTTTGGGGTCCCACTGGATGCCACTGCTCTCTTGGTATGCTGCCCACTCTCCTGGGGAGAACTCTACCTCCTCCTTTAAGGTTTGGTTTGAATGTATCCTCTTCTTAAATGCCTTCCCTCAGGATTCCACGCAGAGCAGATTAGCCACCGCTGTCTGTGTGCTCACAGCATGCTGTGTTCACACCTGCTTTAGAACATATCACATTGAATCATAGATTTATTTGTGTGCATGTGTGTATGTGTGTGTGTGTTGTAAATTCTCAGTGAGCAATAACAATGTCTTGATCATGTTTTTATACCCAGAGCCAAGTACAGACTGGGTACCTAGTGTTAGTGGATATTTAGGAGATGATTTGGAAGATAGATGATTAGACGGAAGAACAGGTAGGTGAATGAATGAATTGCTAAACAGATGAATAAGTCTAGCCTCCTCATTTTGAAAGCAAGGCAACTCTGAGTTGCTTCGTCATCTGTGAAATGGAGACTCAGACCGGGTGGCATTTATGGTTACCTTCAGCTCTGGTGGTCCAAGTTTCGAGAGTGCATAAATCATGACTGTTTGTTGCCACTGAAATTAGGGTGTCTTCTTGGCTTGACTACTTGAAAGAACTCAAAAAGATCCCAGGTTCATGACTAAGGATCAAAAATACCATGGAGCCCTGCTGCACAGGATAAATAAAACCTGGACACAGGCTGGGTGTCCTCCTGTCCCAGTTGGCAACACTCACAATACCCCAACATACCTGCCGAGGGAAGAAGCCTCCAGCAAAACAGGTTTCAAGCCGGCTCAGCAACAGCACAGCTATACATTCCTGTAAATTTCCAGGACGAGGTGAGGACTGGGACAGGCAAGCATGTGCCGCTATGTTACATTGCTCCACTGGCTACCTTTGCTTACCCCATGATCTCGGGGTGTGGTTTTCAGGATAGACTTACTTGTATAGATTTAGTTCAGAGGTGAGTACAGAAATAATCTCTAACTCAGCTTTCGGTGGAGGAGAAAGGAATGAGGACGTGACATTCTGTAGCAGGTTAGAAAAGATAACCTGTGATACAGTTCAAACCAGAGGACCTGTCTTGATGCCAGCCACATGTCCAGCCTATGGCAAGTGCTATGGAGACTGCAAAGAGGGATGAGATGGGTCCTGGCCTCAAGGAGTTTATACTCTTGTGAGGGAGATAGTAACGTACCTAAGATGGCACAAGCACATTCTTTGAGATGCAGAGAAAAAAGAAGGTTCACAGAGATGATGTTGTAAGGTGGGAGAAGGGTGGAGGGACTTCACAAAGAGTCCTTCGCAAAGGAGAAAGCGCATTAAACAGACATGATACTGATCAGGAATTGTACTTGAACTATGGTATAGAAGGTTGACAAGACAGTGGAGGTGGGTGGACATTGTGATTGTCTGTGAAGGAAGCCAGGGTAGGGGGGTCACCATCCTAGAAGAGGTGGGAAAAAAGTCGGCCAGCCAGATCCTAGAGACCTGTGTGATATTTATTTAAGCAACGTTTACCCAGCGCAAACTTTTCCAGGCTCTGTTCCTACCTTTGAGTGCCAGTCTCCAAGGTTTAGAAGACACACTAGAGGCAAGGGTGTGGCAGGAGGACTTTGAGAGGGGGCTGCATGAGAAGGTATGGGGAGCCCTGCTCTCTAATCACCCCCCTTTCTAACCTAGATGGCTTTGGGAGAGTGGTTTGGTCCTGTCGACCTTCAAACCTTGTGGAGAGTTACACATTTTATAACCCCTTCCTACCAGATTCTGTGATCACTTATCTATTTATAATTGGCACAGGCTTTTATAGAAAATATCAGGATCATGTGTACTCACATGTGCAAACACACAGATCTCTGAGAAGTCTCCAGGAGCTAAAAAGCTGTGATCTCGAAGCTGTGATCTCCACTGGCCGCAGTCATAGTAGGAGTTGTGTGCCTCGGACCCTGGCATTGGCCTCGTGCAAGATTCCCTCCTCTACTCTCAAAAGAGTGGGGATACAGGTCCCCTGGGTTTCGCTGGTGCAGATAAACTGTTTGTAGGCCTCTAATGAAAGACAGGGGTGAAAGCACAGAGCATGGTAAGAGGAAGAGTCGAGTCAGAATTTGAAATTAAGGAAAATAAAACACTTCTAAACCAACAGAGCAGCTCATTTTAAAGAGATTGAATCCTGCCTTTCAAAAATGCAATCAGCATTTAAATTGTTAATTTCCTTCTTCCCCTTCCTACACAGGGAGGAGTTTACCATAAATTAATTTGGAAGTTGAATGAAAAGAAATGTACCTTTGAAAGTACCTAAGAGGCAGAGAGAGGAATGAATCAAACTTCAAAAACATAGGCAACACAAGGAAGGAGCTAGGAACTTAAACCTGTCTGGTCACTTTGTATAAAGTGACTTTTGCAGATGTCGGGAGTTGTATGGCTCTTTGCTATTTTTGAACAGTTTTCATTTTGACTGGATTCTGGGGATTTTGTTAGTACTCTGCCCTGTGAACTGTCTCAGCCTAGGCTAGGGTTTCTCTACATCAGAGAACTTCTCTGATCTTCATACAGTATTATAGGATGTGTTCCTAGAGTTCTTGAGGAAAAGGAACATTTCTCCTCATCTCTGCTTCCTGCTGTGAGGTGACTGTGTATTGGTGGAGTCAAACTGCTAAAAAGAACCCTCGTCTGAGTCCCAGGAGACACGGGTTATCCTATCCCGATGACTGACCCGTAACAGCCAAGAGACCGTAGCCGAGTCGTGTGCCTCTCTCAAGCTTTCTCTTCTTTTACAAGAATTAATGGAAATAGGTATCTCGTTTCTGTGGTCCCTTCCAGAGCTAATGAATTGAACTGTGTATTGAATTTATTCAGACACTACACTGGTCAGTTAAATGAATTAGATTATTTTCTTTTTATTCTGATGTTCTTGAGGAAGAAAATAATGGGAACACAATAACTTAACCATAGACCAGATACCATGCTAATATGTTTGTTTATTTCACTTGCCAACAACTGACATCAAGGATGAAATGATTCAACTAAACCACAACAGTAACTCCAGTGGCCTGGTTGGGAATAAAGATAAATTCGGCCCAGTTTTCCACACCTGCATTTCCATCCAGGATCCCCCAAAATAAGGTTGCAATCTTAATGATGGTATTGAGGGCTAACAGAACCTGGAGTATCTTAGGAATTATCAAAGAACGCCTAATTTATTGCAGTGTCTGATGTTTGTGTTTAGCAAAGTGTATTGTAATTTATTTATTTGGAAACCAAGAATCTATAAGCGACGTAGATGGTAACCAGACAAACCAGAATTTTCCACTGCCCGGAATACACCATTCCCTAGCCATCTTAGGTAAACAGGATTTTACAATGGCATTAAATAATAATAGCCTACAGGGACTAGATTCTGGTAGTCTCAGGCTTGCCAGCTGTCCTGCAATGTGTCACTGCAGAGATCGCAGTCCACTCTAGCTGGGCATTACTGACACCCAATCAGAATCCATTTCAAAAATCATGGGCGGTGTTTCCATGGAGCTCTGCCCGAAAAGAGGTGATCTAAATCTTGCATGAGAGATGTACATCAACAGGGAGCTTTGCCTAGAACACTGTGACCTAAAAAATCATATTAAGGAACTCAGAATGCAGTCAGTTTCAGAGGCACTGAGTGACCTTGTGCAAGGCACCTTGCAGATTGCCTTGTCTTGTAGACTCCCCTAATGAATGGTGACCGCCTCCGGGAGGACCCGGGCCAGCGGCACACCCTCACCAGGGGCAAGCATTCTGATTTTCACTGCCCTATTTTTTAAGGGAACCGGCTCCTTCTATTAATCATCTCGTGGTTTATTTAGTTCTGGGGCGGCAAGCACTGATCCACAGAGAGAAATATTACCTAGTGGTTAGACTGGAACAATATCTTTGCTATGCCTCCTTTGAAGATTCAGTCCACTTTAATTTTTTGATATCCTTTAAAGAAGAACGTGATGTATTTCTTGTGGAGTTGAGGTCCGGAAAGTATTTGGTACCTTGATCCATAGCTATTCTTCGTTTACTAGATGAGAGGACTGTGTCATACAAGAATTTCCCTTTTTGTCTGAGCTGCTGGGAAGCTCAAAATTATGCTATATGCTTCATTAAAATCATTTTGATTCTGAGTTTTCCTTCCTCCTTCTTTCATGGCCAAGACTTCATTTTTTATATGTGTGTTTAATGATACTGTTACTTCTATTCCCAGAATTAGAAATGGCTTTGAATCCTTTTTGGAAGTGGCATGCAAATAAATCAATGATATGAACTAATATGCTTCAGAAGAGACGTCCACATGAGAAAATATGGAAAATGAATGCTATTCTGAGATGAAGTCTGAAATTTCACTTCTAGTACAAATTAATTGCTAATATTTAAAAACTTACATACAGTAATGACCATGAACCTTTGCATAGTCCTTACCATTTAAGAGATAAATGATTTCTCATATGCACTCTCATTTTGTAATCAGAGTGCACACTTTACAGATCAGACAAGTGAGGTTTAGAGAGATTAAGTGGCTTGCCAGAAGTCAGTCAGTAAATTCAAAGCCTAAACCAAGACCTTTGTTGCTCCTCCCCTTTAACCAAAGCCATCTTGTCTCTCACTGACTTTTCATTGAAGCCAGCATTTTTCACATTAATCTTAAACAAGTTGTGTGTTTGGGGTTTTTTTTGTTTGTTTGTTTGTTTTTGCAATGTGCTGCTCAGATTGAAGCCAAAAGCTCATCTTAGTTGTTCTATCTCTGGCTGAGTTTGTTTGTGGAAAGTCTAGAAACAACTGATTTAAGGTCTAGCAGGTCAAAACTTAAAATGGTCACTTCTAGAATAGTTGAACTCCTCCCACTGTCCTGGGTTTTTAGGTTTCCCTCAAACTTACACATCACATACAATGTCATTGAGGTATAGAAGGAAAATGGTAGAAATACCATCTCTAACTCACTTTCCCTTCTAAGTAAGTTTTCTAAAATACCTCTCCTAGGCCTGCCTGGTACCAAATGGAAGTCAGAAGACAAAATCCACAGGTTGTTGGGCCTGCACAGAAGAAAGGGTCATTGCTCCTTAAGGTCTGTTGGCATGAGAACATATGGGATCCTTTGTGCTTTGAATCTGATGGCCACCTTGGATCCCCAAGAGGGCTGGGCAACCAACATACTTTATCCTGGTTCTGAAATGAAGGAGTTGATCAGCACTGCATTTAAATTCTTGTTTTCCCCCACTTCAGATCAACCACCTGCCTATCAAATGCAAGTTGGAAAGCTTTTGACACTGTTTGTCCAGGAGGTCCACTACCTGTAGGATCTTCTGAGAGGCAAGCAAGCACCCTTAAAGAGAAGTGCAATTGACAACCTTCTCTCTGATCTCTTTCTCCAGGTTGGTCAGACCCAATTCTGGTTTCCCATTAGGCCTCAGATTCTACCCACAGTCTGGGGGCTGGAGAGGCTAATCTCAAAGGGCTAGAAATGAGTCAGTTTCCACGCTCAGCTTCAGGCGTGTGGCTTCCTGAAGCACAGACGAGGAAGCTCTGAATTTCAAAGAGCAATTTTTTTTCTTTGCATACCATATCCGGAACTGAAACCACCAATTCATTTCACTTAAGATCTCACACTACACTCATATTATCAATAACATTCCAGAGATAAGATACCAAGGCTTCATCAAGCGAGTCATTCTGTCTCTCGCTTTCTTTTCTTCAAGTGGTGATGTTGTTGACTTCTTCATTTTTTCTTTCTTTCTTTTCTTTTCTTTTTTTTTTTTTTTAGGTCCCAACAACACAGAATTTGGTGGCTTTTGTGTGTGTGTGTTTTTCTCTTGCAGATGTTTTTGAGAATTAGGAGCCAAATGTCTAAAACTCTACTGGGGGAGAGGTAGGTCTTTCTCTTTTTCCTGTTCACCAACTTGACTGTGTCTGAGTGTCAGCTCATAGATTCAATTTGCCCTTCTTGGGGGGAGTCAACTTTGCTGAGAGCTTCCACGCTGAGGTAACAGGTCACCTCAGTACTGTGAAAGTGGTTTAAAGATGGAGTCGTAGCGTGATTCATGCAAACCATCCTCACGAAACAGGAAAACAATGAATAATATGCACATCTTCCTGATGCCAGCCATAGATCAATATACTAGGAGGGGCACTAACATTTACACAGCAGCTTGCAATTTATCAACCATTTTCACATCCTCTCTCTCTCTTAATTCTCACCAGAAACTTGTAGACCCTGTCAGACAAGTATTCTCCTCCCCATTTTAGAGGTGCTAGGAATCAGTGCTAATGAAAAGGAAATGATGGACCCAAGCAGTGACAGTGGGAAAGGCAGGGGCCTCAGATTAGAAGTCAGTCCTATTGATTTCAAGTCCAGTATTCTTCAAACTGCCATCTGACCTTATAAATAATATTACATCAGCATCCATGACCTAATGTGACAGAGTCATTTATTGACTTTTTAAATTTCAGGTTTCTTGTAGGTCAGGGCTAATGGCCATTGGTCATTACTTTTGTACTATCCTTCTGGGACTTTGCTTTCTTTATTTAAAAAATAGAGGAAAAGTGTTAAGTTCTATGTTGCCTTCAGCTCTAAAATTCTGTGGATGTCCGTGTCAGTGACTTTGAAATGTGTGGGATTACCCAAATGTGTTACCCAAAGTGCTCACTATCATTGCTGGGGTTATAGTAGAGTTAGTTGAAGATAGTTTCCATGGTCAAATAATTTAGAAAAAAAGCAGGATTATTCAAAATGAAACAGGATGCTTTGCTTCAGGCCTCCTGGAGACTTTTCATGCAAATCTACAAGGAGAGGGGGGCTGTGGATGGTCAACATTCCTCTAAGTTAGTCCTCACACTTGGCTCTTATACAGTTAGTATTCCAAGAGCCTGTGCTGATAAGCAGTGGGACACTCTTTCATGATCCCACTGGTGTTTCAAAGCAGCAGCACAAATTCCAAAAGAAATTTTACAACCACCCCAGCACTGACCCCCAATCTCAAACCTGTGCTACACCGAAGGCCATGGAGGTTGTACCATCTAGCCTCGAACAATGCCAGCTGATGATCTGATTCATATAACTTCAGCCATGGGAGCCAATGTGTTGGAAAAATCCCTCAATCCATCTTCAGGCAAAGACTTCCATATGTTGCCTGACTTTAGAACTAGAGGCAGTGCCTTTGATCACCTGGGATATTAATTGTCCTTTTAACTCCCTGAGCACAGGAGCCTCTCTTCTTCCTATTATGGGAGAAGAAAACTGAGGCCGCCCAAGGATTTTTCATTCTGCATGTTGTCCCTCTCACTCCCACAGCTCTTCCGGCATCCTTCCTCTTTGAGAAAAGGAATTCTAGATTCCCATAGAGACTCAGGTGTGTTCAGACCACACAGGCTTTATTCCATCTGTGGCCTTCTCTTAGCTCGACTCTTCCAAGAGCTGCCCCATGACCTCTGTTGAACAGCTGCCAAGATGAGGTGCTCACTTTTTCAGAGGCAGCCTGATTCCATGTTTGAACCGTTTAGATTATTCGAAAATTCTGAACTATATACACTCTGTCTCATGAGAACGTCTCCTATGGTTAGCTCTGAGCAAGTCTGATCCTGCTTCCACAAACATGTAATGTGTCACTACCAAGCTGACAGGTGACTCCACTCGTCTTCAATGTATGTCGTGAAACTCCCAGCGGCAGCATGTACTTCCCTTCTCAAACCCAGCACGTCTGCTGAATTAATCTTCAATGATCGCTTCCAGCCTTCCTCACTCCAGAGGGGAAGGCTCTGTGGTACCAAAGATATTATTTACCTATCCAATTGGGGATCCTCCACACAAAGCTTAGACTTCCCGCCCTCAGTTTAGGCCAGCAAATGTCATCAAAAGGTTGGTGTTGAGTTTCTGCTTTTGACCTCAGCCACTTGTGCTTGGTTGAAGATTATTAGCTGTATAATAGACTCTGATAAATTATCTTTAGTTCTAGGATGACATGGAAGTTCCTAATACTGAACTCTACAAAGAAAACTTCAGGCCAAAAGCAGAAACATAAATGAACAGACTTTTAAAATAGCCTTGGGAATTCTGTTTGATTTGCAGGAAGTAATGCTCCTTTTCCCCTTAACTTGGGTAGATATGCCATAGACTTTATCAACCACCCAGTTTCTGTTTGAAGGTTTTGCATGAATATTTCACTCTTATGATCTTATTTATTCCCATAACAACCATTTCAGGTCAGATATTAATTGTATCGTGTCATTACACTTTATGAGAGCACTGGTGTTTCTGAGGCTGTGGTTATGGGCTAGCATTTTAATCTGTGGTGCTATTGTTAGACTCCTAGACTAAGATTCAGAAGTCCTGGGTTCTCACCCTAATATGACCTTAGAAAAGCCACTTTCTCTCTTTGGCCCTCACTTTCTTCAGCTGTGAATGGAAGAGGTGGACTAGAGGAGTTCCAAGCACCCCAATCCTGTCCAACCTCTTGCAACTGTTTGTCTTAGTTCACAGTGTGAACCGAGACCAAAAATACCAGCTGGAACCAGAAGAGTTGACCTTTCTCCACTATTTGCCACACTCATGGTGAGTGAGAAGTGTCATTTCATTATCTTTACATCTAAAAGGCCAGCACACCCACCAACGAGCATTAATTATAACTGGTACAGTGCTGATTATTTTTGATTGCAGAAATCCTGCTTGGTTCAGGTAAAGAAGTTTTTTTGAGAGAAAGTTCAAGTTCTGAAACTGCTAATGCTTTCCTGTCTCGGCCTGTGGAACGTGGTGGGGGTGGGGAACAATAAGCCAGACAGTTCATCTTAGGGGTAACCTCTTTGGTTTATGTAAAATATATGACTCAAAGCAAATTCATTCTTGTCGCTGCCATGCCTGAAAGAGGACGAAGCCTCACTCAGAAGAGATTGAGTCCTCTCTACAATTAATCAGATGCATCTCTGTGTAGTGCGTTGCGATGTCTAATTTCCAGAGGAAAGATCATTTTCAGACCACATAAATGATGATGCTTTGGGGGAAAAAAAGGCAACAAAAAGGAAAACCCACCTCTCATAAATGTAAAGATTTCGATATGAACTTGCCTAGTGTTTGTATTTCACACCCACAGTCTTGAAGCCTATTATCTCTGAAACCATTTCAGTTTCCAAAAATCATTTCAAACACTCCTACACTGGGGCTTTTGATAAACAGTCCAGCTTCTACAGAGAGTTGTGTGTGTGTGTGTGTGTGTGTGTGTGTGTGTGTGTGTGATTAAGATACTGACAAAGATAAGTTGTGAGGTAGGAGAGAAAGTGAGAGCACACTTGTGAACTACACAGCATGGCCACCTGCAAAGACCTGAGGAGGTTTTTACTGTAACACACAAAGAAATTCCGTGAGTTTGAGTCTTCCTTCCACACATCTCTCTTTAGAGATTGCAGGAAACTTTTGGGTAATTTCACTGTAATGCTAAGAATAAAAATAAGAATGTTTTTGAGCACTTACCATGTCCCAGGACCTTTCTGAGAGTTTTAACACAGATGAACTCACATATGACTCACAACCCATCTAGGAGGTTGATACTATTATTATCCCATTCTGCAGATTAAAAAACAAATCGCAGACAAGAGAGCTCCCCAATTGCTGGCTCATTAGCACTGATTAAAATCCTGTGTTGCCACCATCAAGAATGAAGGGGCCACTTCCCTGGGAAGTGCTTTAAGCCCAACGGAATCTAACACGGCTCTGAACAGCGCAGTCTTAAAGCACCAAAGTCACCGCCTTAAGCTAAAGTAATTGTGTGCATGCCAACTCATCTCTGTTAAGACTCTAAATTCCTTATGATTAGGGTGATATTAAAATTATTCTGTTTTTCCACAGCCATACAGAATGTCTGGCACTACATAGGGATATAGTTAGGAAATACCAGTTGAGTAAATGAATGGAGACACCCAAGTTCAGACCTGAGTTCTCTTAGTCATGTTAGAAAAATCAATATAGCCAGTTCTCCCAGGTCAAAGCCAGCTGTGTCTTGAGACACCAACCTGTGACTTTCAAATTAAAACATCCTATTTGCTTTTGGCCCCATGGGACTTTCTTCTGAATTCATCCCCACGTTTTGGATGCTTATGGTTGGGTAGCCTGTTCATCTGACCTGAAAGATAAGTTTCTAAGGAAATATTGTTAAGGTAGAGAGAAAAAGCTTAAGTCATGTCAAGTTCTGACATTTGTTCTACTCCTCATTGCTGACCTTGAAGTTAACCTCAAACAGGTTAAACTGATATAGTTCGTCTTAGCTTTCAAGGAGTTCGTCATCGTTTAAAAAACGGATCAGAACCCTATGAGATGACAGACCAAAAGTCACACCCAAAGCAGAGCAAGACCAGATAGAAAAACTAAAATATAGCAAGCTAGCTGTGGTAAATGTGTAACCTTTTAAGAGCTCATTAAAATAGATAATCCCTCAAAGGTTACCTAATGTAACCCTCTCATTTAGCAGCTAGAGATAATACCGATCTGAGAAAGAAAAGGAGTTAGCAAAGGTGGCAAATCAAACAAATAAAACAAGTGGAATAGACCCAGGACCGATAACTCCTAATTCTCCTTTCCCCACCATAGACTTCATGGCTGGATTACAAATTAGCAATTCTTAAAATAAAACCCATTTGGGGTAAAAGATTAATTTGGTTTTGAAAAAGTTCTCAGGGTTAACAAGGCTGATCTTAAGGGATTGGATGACAGGAGGTCTCTAATTTTTATCATCCTCAACATTTTCAACTACCTGTTTGTGGTGGGAGTAGTTAGTTGGTTGGCATCAAAAGAGCGTGAGTCACTGTTTTCACCAGCGATAAATCCACTTGCTGGCATGGGATGGACCAAATGCAAAATAACAGCTGAGACTGGTGTAGGCTGATCTCCTTCTTTCTAGAGTTCCTCAGTCCATATCCACACTGCTGGAAAATGTTACGTTGAACTCACAGTGATGGTCAAGAGTTTTAAAGTAGTAATGTTGCTGGTGCCAAAAATTCAGCAAAAGTGAATACCTGGGCAGATGCCAGTGACAAGTGGTGAAGTCCCAGTTTTGACCATGATTTTGGACAAGCCACATCACTCTGTGGGCTTCATTTCTCCCTTCTTAAAACTGCAAGTGTGGCAGCAGGAGCTGTGAGGGTCTTTTCCACTTCTAAAATTCATTGAACTTATGAATGTATCGATTCCTTCTTTTTCTAGTGCAGTTCTGTGAGTCCTCAGGTGAGCACCAGCTCAGGAACTGTCATCTTAGCTAACAGTCTTGACATCATCAGGTAGAGTCCATTTGGAGCCATGAAAATTGCACCAATCTTATAACCAAAGGAAGGGGCTCAGTTTCAGTCTCAGCTTAATGTTTAGGTGATTTTGATGTTGGTCAACTTCAATTCCTTTTCTGAACCTCCAGCTCTTCCTCTGAAAAATCTGAGTAATAATACCTATTTCATAAAGTTGTCTTGTGGGTCAAATGAGGTTATGAGTGCCAAAATGCTTTGTAACCTGAAAAGCATAAGGGGTTGTGTGGGTGCAGATGAAGATATAGATGAGGAGTTAAGAGCACCTTTTGATTTTCCATAATGATACAAATGAGCTACAGATTCAGGGTCAACAGATAAGGGTCTGAGGAGTTGTTCCAGCTGGGCTCCCATGCTCTGCCCTCCCTGAGAACGACACCAGAGGCTGCTACATTAACCCTCTCCTAGTCACCACCATCAACTGCGGTCTCCCAGTGCAGTAGGAAGTCTCACTTGTCTGAAGTCTTGTGCTTTCCATCCCCCACCCTCCTCACTGCAGACCCAGCTAAAGTGTCAGCTCAAAACCTCTGTGCAGATATTTCGCCCTCACAACTTGAGTCTCCTCAACTATCTTTCAGAAAACAGCAGAGGCGGTCCCTCCACCCACGCATTTCCCTTTGTTTTGAGGGCTGTGGTAACCTGGCCTTGTGGCAGTTACAGCTCCCGGCCAGAAAAGCTGCCTTGTTTCCAAGTCTTCTCTTGGCACCAGAGTTCTGGGTGTTCAGCAGATTACCTGGCACTTTTCTGGTGGTAAAGCATGATGGTGTCTGATAGGAATGCCACGTCAGGTACACAACATGGCTTTTCACTTGGGCCCTCAAGCTTATGGAGGTACAAAGAACTTCAGGAACTTCCTGGCTCCCCTGTTATTCACTGATATACACGCTGAGCCCTAGAGAAGACAAGCAGCAAGCAGTGTCCCTTAGAAGCGGGCCAGAAGGTTGTTTGAAGAACATCTAGGTCAAATTTTTCATTGAATGGGGGAGGAAACAGGCCCACCAGTATTAACTGACCTGCTCTTGAGTTAAAGAACCAGTACTGAAGCCCCTCACCCCTAATCCAAAGTTTTACTCTCAGTTCATGAGACCACACATAAAGTACACGTACGTTGTCACATTTGGCAACTATGTACATGAGATCCAGGATCTGAAGATGCCTAAATAAAACGATGGGTTATTTATATTTATGTAAATTGGGGGAAAGAAATTTATATCCATATTTTGAAATTCCCATTTTACTCTACAAGAGATACATTATCTATCCTTGTGAATCAGATATAATGAAGCACACAATTAATTTACGTTTAGGATATTATGGGTAGAGGCATAAAATAGCTACTAAGAATGACTTTTACTCTAACCCTGAAGTCCAAGTCTTTAAAAGTCAAATTTCTATCCCTGAGAAGTAGCTTAATTGTGATGGTCCAGAGCTCAGTCTCACGGATAGGAAGTCAAGGTTGGACACTCAGGGTATATGTATGTCTCGAACCCAAAGCCTGTTACGGACCCAAGTATTGCCTGACTTTAGGGCCAGACGGTGGTGTGTTGCTTAACGCTTAACAACTGGCTGTGGTAGGAGGGGCATGGTGACAGGAAGCCCTCACTGGTTGTGTTTTCCAGTATCCTCAGTATAAATTTTTCCAACACGGACACATTCACGTTCAAGCTACCAGTGCCACATGGTTGACTGTGGATTTGGAAGAGATATATGACAGCACATAGTTCTAAACTATTTCTAACTCACAGAGTCAAGAAATAACCTCAAGAGCACATCTAATAATCAAATGTCCCCAAATAAGTAGGCAGTGGTATGTTTTCAGTATTTGTTACCAATGTCTTCATGTAACTTATTTGTATGTTTTCAAAATTTAATTTTTAATAATGACATTGTTTTTAAGCATTTCACAACATTCCTGATAATTTAATGATCAATTTATATAAGCTGGAAAAAATCAGCTCCCAACAAACCACTGGGCCAGGCAGATCTGAATTTGAATCCTGGCCCAATTTTCTGCCAGCTGTATGAGGTTGGGTAAGGTTCTGAACTTCTTTGACTTTTAGTTTTTTCAAATGCTGAAGGTAACACAATAATAATAACTTTATGAGTTACTGATGATGTTTAATGGGCTAATGCTTAGCCCGTTGTTATATATAGTAAATGTCACATAGTCAACAAGTCACACCTAGTACATTCCAAAGTCAAGTTCATTCTCTCAAAAAACATTTTGTAGTGATGAATTTTACAGATGCTTCCTATTGTATGTTGTCTCCAATCTTAGGTACCTCAGAGGCACAAAGTGCTGCTAGCATCATGCTCACCCTGGGCTCATGGACACAATAGGTACCACCCAGCACAAGCTCTGATCAGCTTGTGAAAAGGCAAAGACCTTGGGGATAACAGAAAATGGGGAGAAGATCCATGGAAATTACACTTGAGTCATTGATTTCACAACAAATTTGGTTATGCAGAGATGTCCAGGAATGGGGATTCCGAGACAAGAGTGTCAAAGGAACAAAAGCAAAGATAGAGCAACAAGGAGACCTAGACCAAGACTGGTAGAACACAGAATACAAAAAGTATTGCTGGAAGTCAGGCAACTTCCAACTCAAGTGCTGCGGAATTTGCTTTATGTTTACTTAGGTAATAATGAGCCTGGGAAAATGTTTTCTCCTAGACCCAGAATAGATATCTTGATTGTCTATTACCTTTTAAATACTTGTTCACTGAATAAATTTTTGTGTTTCCTGTTCTTTCCTTTAAGAGGAACAGTTAAGAGTTAACTAGAGAGCAAAATACAGTTTTCAACAGAGTAAATTTCCCTATGGAAAAAAGATGCTGTGTTCAGGGATAGAAGAAGGTGGCATTATAATTTCCAGTTGAAAACAAAATCATTGTTTAAAGCCTTTGATAAATATTAGGAAGGCTCAAGCCAGTGGCAGGATTTCACAAGGTTTGAATTGTCTACTCTGTTTCTCTTGCATTATGTTTCACACACACACACAAAGTCATATGACCTACATCTTTATCTGCTCCAGTCTTAAGCTTCTATATATAGGCTTCGGTTATGAATGTTTTTTCCTATGAAAAGGTCAGGCCTTGCACATGTACCATCAATGCACAGCTCTGCTTATTAAAAAGCAGGCAGGCGAGTTTGTAAGTCACTGAAATACTACTGATGTGGGGGAAAATCTTGGCAGTTTGCTGAAAAAGAAATGGCCTCCAAATGTTCCCCAAGAAGATGGGGAAGTCTCTATCTGGTGCTTACAGCAGCGTTTTCCTTCTGGCTGAAGCAGCCTGTACCTGTCTGTGGCAATTGTGTACAGAAGCAGACGGGGGCACTCCCACCCCAGCTCTCTCGTGCATGTGGGTGGACGTACTCGCCTCTGTCAGAGAGACACCAAGCTCTGTTAACTCCTCCTCCACACATCAAACCCCCATGGAACAACTGGAGGTGGAGCTGGGGAAGCTACCGCGGCTAGTTAGCTGCAAACCCAATTTCGGGTTTCTGGCTGTACGCAGAATGCAGCAGCCACTGTTGGCCAACACTGTAACACCAGAGAACTTCGGATGAGTTCAACTCTTACTTTTAAGCCAGAAGTTCACAGGTTCAAATATCCCTTTCATGTCAGTGGCTCCCTAGGGTTAACCTTTGAGTCTGAATGCTCTAAAAGATCAAACTACTTCAGGAAAGAAGCTGTTGACTTGATTTGGATCTTTCTTCAACAGGAATAAGCTCTTTTCCAGAATGAAAATTTTAATAACTATGTGAAGTGGAGGTGCTATTTCTTTCCTTTAACAGATAAGAAATGGAAGTTTACAGAGGTAAGTGACTTCTCAAGTTCACTCCACAATGCCAGACTTCTGTTGATTTGACATGTGGCCAAGGAACCAATATTGGGATGGGTAGTTTCGGCACATAAAGCAGTACAAGCCACTGTATCTCTCTTCAGGTAGTTAACATCTACCTGTTAAGAAAAGTCTCACGCAGAAAATCTTACAAAAAATAGGAATTACCAGGTTAGAGTAAATAAAGTATATGTAGAAGTTCAGAAGAACCTCATTATGCTTTTGGATCAACTGCTATCAGAAGCTCATTCACTCATTCATCACTTCTTCAATAAGTATTTGTTGAGAATATTCCAGTCTTTATTCTAGGCACTGGAGATACAGTGATGTAAACAAAACCAGGCATAGTTCCTGACCTCTTGGCCTCCTTCCCATGTGTATACTGTGGATTCTTTATATAGGTTTCTTTCTTGGTCATCCCTTCCTCTGCCCCTTAGAGTAAAAGTCCCTCAGAGACAGAAGCCAAGTGGAATTTACTTGTAAACCCCACTGCCTGCACCCAGGAGATATTCATTGCAGAAATGATCTGTGAAGCTTCCCAAGTCATTCATTTTTTAGAAAGCAGAGGTTTCTTAAAAGGAATTAGAGTTGAGATTCTTTTAGGCTGTTTCCTGAGTTACTAATAAGTGATCCCCAAAGCCCCGCTTTGAGCTGTAGCTGAAGAGGCCACACAGACAGTAGCTCCTTCTTGTCTTCTACCTGAAGCACCTGTCTCACCTCCTTGGACTCCCTTCCCCTAATATGCTTAAGCCTGTGTCTCTAAGGGTGCTTGTTCTGTCTCCAAGTCCCACGTTGGATCCAGGTCTCAGGACCTCTCACCCCAACTTTCCTTAATGACTACTCAAACAGGTTTAGGCCTTTTGGGGTCACCAACATGCTGACACCAAGGTGAATATAGTCTTAGGTCTGAATGAAACAGTGCCTCGCACTAGGAACTTACGTAAGAAAAGCAGGAAGACTCACTGTAGGAGCAGGAGCTGTCTAAGGAAGGCAGAGGTAGGTTCTCCTATACCAGAGAGGCTCACGGGATGAGAGGCCACAGCCCCAGCAACAGAGTAGGTGGAATAAAGCTCAGAATGTGAACAGGTCACCCCTGAGATACCCTTTACCCTGTTCTCTAGGAGGCTCTACTTAGGGGGAGTCCATTTATTCTTGAAGTGCTTTTTTATTTGTCCCTCTTTCGCAAATATTAATTCTATTTTCCGTGTATAAAGTACTTCAGAGTTTACGAGGATCTTTCATATTTGTTTTCACATTTAATCATCGCAGTGACATGGGCGGTAGGTGTTGCCATCCCTGGAGACTTGGCAATAAAGGTAAAGGCAGGGGGAGCGGGATGGTACCAGGCACTCAGAGATTCTGCTTGTCTGTCCTGAGTGTATTCAGCTACAACCTGCCCCTCCCCATCTGGACCTGTGGGCCCAGAGGCTCTGTCCAGCATGTGGCAAGATCAGCCTCATCCTGCCCTAAGGGAAGCCCTAAAGCTCAGATTTGGTGTGTTGTCCCTGCAGGGCCTACCACCTCCCAGGTGAGGGGGATTTACTGGCCTCACGCACTCCCTGGAGGTTTTGCGGTTTCATTTTACCTCTGCTGAGGATTGTTCTGTGACCTTTGCTCCATCTCTGTATGCAAACCTTTCTCACTGCAAGACCCCAGATAATGCAACACAGAAGGCAACACCCAAACTAGAAGAGGTCTTGGAGATCACTAAATCTAATCCTCCAAAACCATTTTACAAATGAAAACACTGAGTTCCAGGAAAGGAAACTAAAGATGCCAGTCTAAAGATGCCAGTACTTTATGTGCTTCTCAAAGCAAGGCCACGTCAGGCACTGGAGAAATGAGGACAAGACGCTGAACTTTCAAGAAATACATAGTCTAATAACTACAGTCTATTCATACTATTATTGCAAATGCCTAATCAGTACCTAACACTCAGTAGGTGAGTGTTACATGCTTCCTGAAGAAATGAATGAATGAAGAAGTGAATGTTGCTGGCCAGTCAATGACCGAATGGGCTCAGACTACCAAGTTGGAACTCCTCTCTGCTCACACCTTCCTGTCTCCCCGTCCACATTCACTTCATAGTAAAGTCTAAAGAAAAGATAATAAATGTGCCCAAGGCATTGTGTATAGCCAATGACCATTATTTTTGTTCAATACTCACAAGCAGTTTCCCAGTCATCTTGTAAAACAGACTCCCCTCTGCCTCTCTCCTGAAGTGATGAAAGCTCTGTAGGGATGAGAGACTGAGCAGAACACCAATGTGGACAGGCCCAGGACCAGCCAGGTAGAATGCCAGTGCTTTCTAAAATGTTCTTGTTCTTTGCTGTACAAATGGATACCAGCACTATTGGTGCCTATTGGCTCATGTTGCCATGTTAACATTTTCCAAATGTTCCTAGTTGACTCAATTCATAGACTAGCCAAACTGGGGAGGAAATAATCAGGTTTAATAGTACTTTTATGGGGTAGATGGAAAATCAAGAGTCAGAAAGGGAGAGTGGCTCATAGTCACACAGCAAGTCAATGGCTCAGACTATCCTGGAACCCAGGATTCCAGTTAAGATTCTTTCCAGGCCCTGTTCTGCTAGACTGGGCAGCCTGCCAGTGTAAGCTGTTCAGTAGCAGGTTGTACACGACCTACCTTTCCCTCTTGCACTGCTGGCATAATGCCTTGAGCTTTATAGAAACCTCTTCCCTGCTCAGCTCTGTGGCATCCTAGCGAGTGTCTTTGTTCCTCACAAGCCCCATTCTACATATGAGGGAGCCTCAGGTGTCTCTAAGGACCAGAGGCCTCATGGACTCAGATAAACAGTAGCAGAACTTGAACCCATCTCTGGAAACCAGTCCATGCCTTCCATACACTATAACCAAACCAGTAGCTATTTGTTGACCAGGTGAATGAATGACGATGGAGTTAATGAGTGAATGAATGAATAGATGAATGAAAGACTTACAAATGTAGTGTTAAATCAATCACTCTTGGGAAACATTTAAAAAAATAAGTAACCTTCTCTCTGCCTCACTTGACGCAGCACCTGTGTGTTTAAGGGAAGACAAAAACTAACACCTGTGTTCTTTAAGGGACCAACTTCTCTAATGCTTACTATAATCAGCTTGGCTGAAAAGGCAATAAGAAATTTAAACTACCCAAATATCACCACCCAGCGATTACCAGTAATCAATATTTTGGTGACCATTTATCTTTTTAAAGTTATTTTGTCAAAGCATATATTTAGTTTAATAAATTTATACTGAACAAACTGCTTAGTAATTTGCTTTTCCATTTAAAAATAAAGTGCAAATATCTAGTCAGGTCACCAGTGGATCAAATGGGAAATCTGCATAATATTTTGACATTTCATCTGTTCAGTAATGCATAGATATTGAAAATCCCAAACATTGCTTTCCATTGACTGTTTCAAAAGCCCCCAAAAGCCATTTCACTAGACTGTCTCTGAGTTTATCTCCAAGATGACCACAGCTTTAACATTGCTAAGACATGAGTAATCATAATTATTTGGAATAACAACTTATGATGTACTAACCTCTTTTACAAACAGACACACACACACACACACACACGCACACGCACCTGCACACACACACACCCCTTCATGCACTCCTATATGTAAACCATTGTGTTCAGTAATCAAAGGGGGAGTCTGTTCCTTATCACAATCCTGAAGGAGAAGCAGGACTCACGTGATTATTTTTAATTTATTTTTACATTATTTATCTTATAGATAAGAATCATGGAGATTACATGTGCCTACCTGGGATCTTTGTTTTGTTTTGCATTTTCAGAAATAAAATTAGTAAATAAAAAGGAGCCAATGTTCAAAGGAAGTTGCTTATGGTTGAAGATGAGTGGATTTAATTCATTCATAGTAGACTGGACACTTGGACCCTTCTGTGGGTTTTTTGCTTAGACTGCTTTCTGCACGCTGGGAGGTCTAGGTGATTTCTGTTCAGTTCATAGAATGGAATATACATCCGTGAACTTGCCCACCTCTGGCAGGCAGTGCTGACGGTGCATTCTGAGGCCTCTGCAGATGGGCTGACTGCCTGTCACGTCTGCGAATGAGGTATAATTTGATTAACTTGGGCCACTGGGCAGGACAACCCCCCCTGCTCAGTGAGGCGAGACCCACCGGGCACGACTGGCTAAAGGGCCAGAGAGAGGTTGTGATTCATTTCTGCCCAGGCACCCACCTGGCCCACCCGGTGCAAGGACTGTGGGACCTGGGGAAAGTGAGAGGCTGCAGGCATCCTGCCTGGGAGCTGGGCCTCGGGAGTAATAGCGAGAAGAGGGGTGAAAGTTGCAGCTGCTGAGGTTGATATTTATATAATGACTATCTGTGTTTGAGGCAGGAAGTGAAACCAAGGTTCTGCTGAGACACTTTCCTTCCCCCACACCGCTGCCCACGGGCGGCTCCAAAGGCGTGACATGGGGAGAGCCTCAGGGGGTTATGCCCAAGTGTGGGCAAAAACGTGCCAGGCTCCAGGGGTGTCACAGTCCAGGCTCAGCCTGACCACAGGAGCCCCTTTCTCAATGTTCTTTCCCTGGGGCCCCTTCTCTTGCTCCCCCTATCTCCAACACGATGGAAAGAGTCCCGTTGTTCGCTCTCAGCTTTGCAGGAATGCTGTGAGGATGTATGGGATAATATCTACACTACACAGGGCCAATCATGTATCAGTGCAAAATTAACATTAAGATCTTTGTTACTTTTCTATTACCAATTCCAGCACCATTACCTATAGTTTCTATGGAGAGATGGTCCCTGATTTTCTGCCTTCCTCCAGTAAAATCTCTGTTTTATTCCTCTTCTTCCCTTTCAAGTTTGAATACATTTTCAGACTGCCAGGCTTTAGAGCAAATATCCCCATCAATTCTCACTTTCCCTCTTGCTTCAGCCCAGGTTTAAGGATTCTATTCTTAAGTTCTTCCCTCCAAAAGGGTACTTTTATGTAGATGGCATACTGTTTAGAGAAGCCTTTCTATATATTCTGCTGCCCACCTAAGAATTAGGAACTATTTGAATCATAGATCATTCAGAGCTGAAAAGCACCTTAAAATCCTCTGCTTCTCAATGAATAAGGGACCACCAATTGCAGTAGCATTGAAGGGCTTAGAATGGTAAAATCTGAGACCCCAGGACAGGCTTATTGAATCAGAATCTGCATTTTAGCAAGGATCTCTAGATGACTCATATGCCCATTATACTGCCAAGGTTCTCATTAACAGGTGGGAGCAGGGGGAGGGGGAATACTGGCTCAAAGAGGGAGTTAGACTTCCCAAGGTCACACAGCAAGAGAATGCATTAGGATGGAACTTAGCAGACTGTCTAGTTAAAATCCCTTTCCTCTGCACGAACCTCTAACGAATATGTCGTTCCGATGCCAGCTCAGAAACAAGCAAGGCAATCTCTTTCCTCTTTTTATTTTTATTCTAAATTTTATTTATGGGTATTTTTGCAATTTACTTGACTAATAGAGAATCAATACAAATGATTTTCCATCATCTCCTTTGAACTCTTTGTGGTCTAAGTTGCCATTCTAGTTGCTGAGTTCCAGAGTCTAGTGTGCTAAATTAGGGATGTTCACGTAGAGCTTATTTGAAGGAGAGCTTCTGCATTTTGGCAAGGAAAGGGAGATGTGCTAACAGATATTCCAGCCTCTCCCATCTTGCCCCTCAAGTCCTTGCCTGGAAGAACTATGAATGAGAGCATATTTTAGAATGACAAAACTGGAAGGGATATTAGAGATCATCTCATCCAACCACTTTAAGTCTCAGATAGGGACACTGAGCATAGAGAGAAATGACTTGCTGAGTTTTATCCAACAAGTGAATAACATATTTGGGGCAAGAGTTCAAATCTCTTGCCTCTCAAGTCAGAGCTTCATGCTATGTACTTCAGCACATACCCTCCAACTAAATGGACTGGACAAATTAAATAAACAAATCACCTGGACCAGATGGCATTTGCCCCAGAATTCTGGAGTCAATCATGGAAAATAACTGTGGCACTATTGCACAGAATGCACATTCTGTCATTATAACCATCACTGAGACAGAGGGAATGTCACACTGCCAGTGGGCTTTCTACCATATGAAGGGCTGCCTGAGAGTTTCAAGATACTAAATCTTACTGCCATGTCTGGAATCCATATGAAGAAGTGGGATCATGGAAATGTAACAACCTATTATGGGAGAAAAAAAAAAACCTGAAGGACTTTAACAAACCAACGTTCTCAAAGACACTAGGGATAGGGTCTAAATAGGGGACTATTGAAAGACACTGCTGTCAGATTTCAGAGATTCAATATATATGTGCATGACTGAATTTTTACACCAAAGAACAAATTAGTTCCAGAATTGGCTGGCAGCTTACCATGTCATCTTTGACAAGGATCATAGAAATGATATGAAAATATTGCTGCAACCTCCCTTAAAATAGAATAGTAACAAAGACATCTCCAGAATTTGAAATCACCTTAAATGGGTGGTACTTCTCATTTTAACAAAGGGCATGGAAGAAGGAATATGAAGTAGCGAAACCTCCACTGTTGTAAAGTTTACTGAATATTTGTAGTCATCACTGTGACTTATTTTCAGACCACATTAATGCTTTCACCATTAATATTTCTTCTGATGCTCAAGAAGCCCCTGTCAGGGCAGAGAAGAGGTGTAGCACCACCATTGGGGATCAAGGACCTATGCTATGAGGAGTGGAATGTTTTTCAAAGCTTACATCACATGAATCCCAGTTGGATTCCAAATACAGTGCTTCTTCCGCTACACAATTTTGTTTCTGAGTAAAGAAACAGCACAACTTGGTGTACACTGAAGGAGTTGTGAACCCATCCCCCTGAATTGTAGCACTTAAACTAATGTTACTACAGTAATAAAAAATAAATAATATATTTAAAAAATTAAAGATTATCATCATTGAGAAGGAAGAAAGAGAGAGAGACGTGGCGGAGGAAGGAAGGGAGGGAGGGAGGAAGAAAGGAAGGAAAGAAGACCACAATCTACAGCGATAACTTCTAATACCTGCACACCTTTTTAGAAGTTACAAAGCATCTGGACAACTCCATGACATGGGAGGGATGCAACTAATTGTTGAGAAATTGCTGTGTGTGGCCAGGGGCTATATCAGAGGCTGTACATAGTTGTCTCACTGAATTATGACAATGACTCTGAGGTGGGTGTTATATTTTATTTCTGCATATTGAGAAGCTGGGCAAGATTAAGCAACTTATCCATGGTCACAAAGTTAGATCCTTATGGAGATAGGATTTGAATCCTGATTCTATCTAAATTCAAAGTTTGTGTTTCCAGGTCAAGTATTCTATTCTGTCAGTGTTACAGTTGAGGAAATGAACTTAGAAATGTGGATGAATCAAAATCATATAGCTCATAGATCATAGAAAATGGTTCAAGCTGGAGCTCCCTGACTTTAAATCTCAGAGACAAAAGAAAAAAAAAATCCAGGAAAATGAGAAAGATATATAGCAACTGAGTTTCAGTTTGAACAAACATAAAGTTGTGTTCTTAGGTAAAATGTGCCCCAATATCTATTTATAAAGTGATGTACTCTAATGTATAGTAAGTCAGGAAATACATTTAAGTTTATTTGATTACACGTTTATTAGCAGATATTGAGCATAGGCTGAACCAGGTACTGTGGAGATGATTTGCATAGATCTTCTTTATTGAGTCTCTTAATTTTTGAAGTATAGTTTTCCATATTTTACAATGAAAAATTAATGACTTGTTCAAGTCTACACAGTTAATAAATGGCAGGGCAGAAATTGAGATCATCTCTAACGAATCTAAACTCCAATAGCTGCTTAAGCTAAGACACTCGAATGTTGAGATCATTGGAAAGAGTATGGGAGCAAGTCAAATCAATAGACATTAGCCCATGTTCCAATGAAAGCAATGTGTGAGCTCAGGGGAAATAAGATGATTCTATTCAAAGATCTTCAAGAAAAAATCAGCGGAGTTGGGGAAGAGAGGTTAGGACAGAGAACTATTCAAATCACCAATAAAATGGAGCTTGTTGGTATATAAATATAGATTTAACAAAATTAGATTTCCTCAATCAAAAGAAAGGTGTTTTGAGAGGGGTTATGACAAAGCTTGATAGAAGTATATCCTTAATCAGCAAATCTCAGAAAAACAGAACTATGCAACCTCCTCCTACCCCAAAGTTTGTAAGAGTTAAATATAGAGCAGATATAAGGAAGTACCACTTTACATTGTAGACAGTAAACTTAATGAACTCAAGAGTAGTAACTGACCTGGAATGCACATGCGCAATTATTTTGGGAAGAGATTATTTAAATGCCATAAATAGTCATTAATTCTATACATGTTCATTAAAGACATGGGACACCTTGAAGGTCACTTGACCCAACCTGTTACTTTATGAGCACCCACTTGATCACCTCCAACGTCAAAGAGCACAGTCATTCCCAAGGTAGACCATTCCTGCGGACAGCTCTGCTTGTCAACATGTTCTTTCTTTGGTTTAGACAAAACTTACTCTATTTTTTACATCTTTTTTGGTTCTATTTCTGCCTTTGATTTTTTTTTCACAATAGTGCTTCCTTTTTTACATGCTTTCTTTATTTCTAGTTGTTGAAATCAATGTCATGAACAGAAATCAGATTTTTGGCAGCAATTGCTTAGAGGAATGCTTAAAATTCTAAAAATGTGGCATTTCCAGTTTTGAAGAATAAATTCTGGACTGGAAATCAGAAGATCTAGGTTCTTGTCAGATTCTGGAACTTTTTATATGGCGTTCAGTCACCACCATACTTTCCATTAATTATCACATGGATAATATTACAAGGTAGGGCTCTCACATTTCTGGACTTCAGAGTTTCACTCCCTCCCCCTCCCCTCCCCTTCCCCTTCTCCTCCCCCTCCCCCTTCCCTCTCCCTCTCCTCTCTTTTATTAGCCTCCACAATCATTTTCTAACTACCTATTAGATATCTTCATTTTCTTACCCAATCAGCAATTTATACTCAGAAACTCTAACACAAAATTTACCACCTTGAACCCTCACCCCATACCATGTCCCCCTCCAGTTTTATTGAGATATAATTGATATATGACATTGTATAAATTTAGGGTGTATAAAGTATTGATTTATATTACCAAAATCTTTCTACCACACTTGTATCATGTTACATAATTACCCCATCTCTTTTAACATTTTAGGTCTACTTTCTTAGTAATTTTCCCTCCAACATCTTCTCTTTCTCCCACCCTCCAACCCCTAGTAACCAACATACTAAGCTCTTTCTATGAGTTTGGCTCTTCTAGATTCCACATGGAAGTGAGATAATAAAGTGCTTGCTTTTCTCTGTCTGACTTATATTTCACTTAGCATACTGCCCTCAAGGTGCGGTGCATGCTGTCACGAGTGGCAGGATTTCCTTTCTCATGGCTGAAAAAAATTCTATTGTATTTATATGCCACATCTTCTTCATCCATTCATTCACTGATCGACACTTAAGACACTTCCATATCTGAGTACTTATAAATAATGGACCACAGTTCTCAAAATGGTAAGCTTACGAGGTTAAATAAAATTGTGTTTATTCTTCCTTCTGTCAATGAGTCTCTGGCTTGGACTTAACCAGTGGTCTTTGTGAGAGCCAAATCAGAAATGTCTTTCACTGTACCATCATTGGAAAAGAGTTTTATTAGTCTCTTAAGATGAGCCAACACAATTAGGCAGACATATCACTGACAGTGGTTATTGGTCACTAACTTCTCCCCCCCCCCATTACCTGTGAAAGCAGTTCATCTGAGGACAGAGAAAATTTCACTAGATTTTTGTGCGTTTTCAGCTAAGCACCTTACTAGTAGCCAGGAAAAAAAGTTAATAAGTAGAAAGCAAGCAACAAAGAGGAAAAAAAGTTTGAGATTTAGTTTCACATCTCTGAACTGATCAATGATAATTCAATAGACATGCTTAGGACAGTGACCTGGCCTTGTCCCTACACGAATGAAGTTACATGAGCAAGGAATTTCCTGTCTATGAAACCTTGGTGGGTCACCAAATGCTTGGTGAAAGGGGTCATACTGAAAACGGTGCTGAAAAATTTCACACTAGCCAAGAGACAGTGCTGGAAAGTACTTAGGTGTTTAGAGAGTCCCAAGTTCTCCCCACTGGTTAATGACACTAAAACTAGACTAGTTCTCCCAGTGGGTGCTGAATCCCATCTTCTTACTTTACTAAGCAGCTACTACATGCATGGCTCTGTGCTAAGCTCTTTAACACATGTTGTCATATTTAATCTCTATTATAATATAAACTCTAAGGGAATAGGAACTTTAGCTGTCTTGTTCATGATTTTATCTCAGTCTCAAGAACATTACCTGGCATGTAATTACCTGGAGCTTAATTAACACCTATTAAATGAATTTACATAAGCAAATTAATAAGGCTTAAATATTACTAACATTCCCATCTTAAAGATGAGGAAATTTGGGTTCAGAGAGATAAATTGTCTAAAAAAATAAGTTAGGGAACAGAAGAATCTAGGTTTTCTGATATCAAGTCTAGTGTTTGGTTCAGTAGGACATAACTTGCATCTCAACTTAACCATCTTAAAAAAACCTAAAATAAAATTGAGGTTAATCTCTTTGAAACATAAAGTAAAACCATAAAGAACAAGCATTAGTTTCTTAATGTTTATTTATTTATTTATTTTTTGCCGTTGAAAACCTTCAGATGTAACTGGTGATTGTAAATTCTCTAACCACAAAAGCAACATTGAGTAAATTTAAAAGGAATCCACTAATCTTAAAAAAAAAAAAAAAGCAAATGAGCAAGCAAACAAACAAACAAAAAGAACTGGCAAATTTCTTGGATATTGTGAATGTCTTTCTTATGGGAGATAGATTCCCCCCAAACTTGCTGTGGCCCTGGGGGAATGATGGCTTGGGAGTTGGGTAGATAAAGACACGGCTGGTCAGGAGGGAGTGCTAGCATGTCTCATGGGGCACCCCCATCATCTACCTCACCCACCCCTCCAGCCGCCGTCTTGGAACAAGGGAACAGGACACAGCTCTACTCCTCAAGTCAGGAGCCAAGGCTTCTAGTCAGGGTGCTGAGAGTCACTGCCCCTGGGACCTTGGAGAAGCCCATTGCCCCTCCTGACTTTACTTTCCCCCATGTGAAATAGAAGATTTAGCCCGAATGATCTTTGGGGACCCTTGGCTCTCCCATAGTCTCATTACATTATTCCTTCTTTTCTTCCTCCCAGCCCCAAACAATGCAGGCGCTGGCGGCCCAGCATAATTTCGGGGACTCCCCATCACTGCCACTGCCGACGTCTCTCCATGCAGCTGCACAGAGACAGCTGCCTCATCCTGCACTGCTGGCCACTCCGATTTACCTATGCAGATGAGGTCTTGAATAAGCCAGATCTACAAAAAGTGAAAAGGCGCTCATTCTTCACATTCATTTCAGTCTTTCACTTTCCCTAAGCAATGAGTGGCCAAGAGGAGTCCCTTTTCAATACCTTCATCCCTTAGGGACCCAATCCTGCATTTTACCTGCACAGGTACTACAAGCTTTGGAGAAGGAGGGATTACTTCCCATTTTTCGATAGAGTTTTCTATTTTGTAGCTTTCCCATTCACCACACACACACACACACACACACACACACAAACACATCCCAGGGTATGCTTTTTCAACCATTCTAAGACATACACACTAGTCAATTAATGTCCATTGGTTTTGGAAAAGATGGGTCAGCATTACTGTTCCTGGTGTACCCTACTCATTTCCTTCCCCAGATAACCTTCCAACTTTAATTCATACCACCACCTTCTCATGGGCAACTTGAGACAGGTGGAAATATGACCCATTCTTGAAGCTTCTGCTTCTCAAACATGTTTTCCAGAAAAACGTCCCTCTTCCTGTCCTTGCCTCTCCTTTCCTTAGTTTGACTTGTTTCCTTTCCATAACCAGTGGCACATGTTCTATGTATTTTTCGGGCACATTGATGGCATGCTTTTTCATGATCCTCTGGAACTGTGGCATCTGTTTCTAAAGATACTGCGAGTCTTTGGAGCAAGAGCTGTATCTTGCCCATGTTGATATTCTTCACTGGCCTGACTTAAGGTAAATACTGAATGAGAATGAATTCACTAACTCTTGATCCTGATTCTGCTTTCCTGTAGCTTCTGCAAGGATAACACATGCGGGGCCATTTAAGGGTTAAATGGAAGCTTTGTGATTCATCTGGTCCCACCCTAGATGCTTCTTCCAGCATTTGTTGACTTCTCCCTGTTACCAGGCATAAAACAAACACAGTCGTTTTCCCTGGTACCTATTTTCTTGGTCTCCTGGGTTGCTCTCCCTTGCCAGGCTCTATTCTTTCTGATCCACTGTTCTTTGAATGTATGTATTTGCATTTCTCTCAACACCTGCCTCAAAACAACACCGTCAAGTTAATTTTGGTTTTACTGTTAACTTTGTTTGAAGCTTAGATGCTAAAGTTTTTCTGTCTTCTGTCCCAACAAGCATTCATTCACATGTCCTTATTAATTCATCGATTAACTAAATAGCAATCAACATGTTGAAAGTATCTTGAAAGTGATCGTTTTCATGACAGCAATGAGATCATAGATTAATAGGGGAGATAAGGCAATCATTATGATACTAGGTAGAGGCAGTAAAAGCCCCAAAGGAGAAGAAGAATGGAAGACCGGACACTATCTACACTCAGAGGCGTGAGGCAGCCGTCTCCCGGGGAGCTGGCGGGATAGGAAAGATGTCATGGGGCAGGTGGCATTGAGATGGCTCTGAAAGAATGAAGTTGGGTTTGTACACATAGGGAGAGTTGAGCAGAAGGGAAAAAAATACCAACAAAGCCAGGAGATGGAAAAGTACAGGAGCAATAAGAAGGAGTAGCTCACCGGGACTGCAGTGCCGTGTGTACAGGTGGAGCGCTGAGGAGTGTGCAGGTAGGTTGGGATCCATGTTGGAGGATGGGGAGAAAAGGGGAAAAGAACAGGAGGACCTGGGAGCAGGGAGACAGTTGCGAAGCATTTGAAAATCCTCTGAGCAAGCTGAGAGAGGGTGATGGTAATGCAAATGGAGGGGAGGGAGGGGTGTAGGAAGTGTTTCAATAGAGATGCTTAAATTCTTCTAAATCTCCTTGACTAATTCTCAATAACTCCTATACCTATTTTCAGTGCAGGCATCATCGTGCCTTCCCTGCCCCCTTTTTGGAAGCTTATCTTTTTATCTTCCAGGTGCATAACTTTCTGCCCAATTACTTGTCTTCAACCCATCAGAGCAGGTCAACCGTGCAGCTCAGAAGTCTCACTGTCACACTTGGCCTAGGCTGCTCCCAGCATCGTCTCTGTGCTCAGCGCTCTTGTCGGGTCTCGGAGAACAGTAGCCCTAGGTCTGTGCTGTCACATGGGAGTTCTGTGGGAAGGTAAAACATGCAGTAGAACTTTAGACAGGATGGGGGAGGAAGTGGCCGAGGGGGTGAATGGACAGCTAGAACACTTACCCTGGACTCAGTTCCACACATTACTCCACAGAAGGACTAAGATATCAAAGCCCGGGCAGAGGAAGGAGATTGAGAGGAACTAAGAGAGACCCAGTTTGACCCAGAGTTAACCCAGCTAATGAACCAGCACTGGTCCTGGGCATTGCTGTAGAGAAATCAGAACTAGGAAGCCAAGGGCACTATTTACTTCTAATGAGCACTGTGACCTTGGGTCTCCTTTTCTTTCTGCTAGTCAGTTTTGCTGTCTAAAAGGGGGATATTGATGTCTACCTTATCTGCCCCCACTGAGAAGTTTATAAAGCTAGAATAAAGTGAGTATGGAACAACTTTGAATATGAAAAACACTATTTGACAGCCTTGTTCTCATTCATCTCAGACCCCACTCACTAGGTTAGCAGTCAGGAGAGAAGGAAGGGAAACCCAGATGCCTGGGAGTCCACGGGAGTTCCTCTCTCCACAACAGATCTAACTTAATGAACTTATGAAGGATCTAGTCCAGTCTCCTTACTTGACGGATGAGGAATTAAGGTCCAAAGAAGGGGAATGAATTGTTCCTGGCTATAAGATGAGCCATGGGACAGAGGGTTGCATACCAGTCCTTTGCCTGTTCCACATCTACAGCCAGAATGGAGCCCACTGGCCCACAGGCTGTGTTAACTCCTAACTTATTGCTGAACAGCTGCATAATTGGAACTAAGAGTTTAGCATGAGCTGAGTCAAACCCCATTTCTTTTCAAATTGTGCTTAGAAATCTAGATTTCCTAAGATACAGAGCATTCACGCATCTGAAAAGAAGGCCCCATTTCCAAATTCGGGTTTGCTATCCCTCCTCACCCTCAGTCATTATTGGCCAAGATCAGAGAAGAAAGTGTGACCCCTCCTACTCCCTACTAGCTGACAAATATCAGAGGAAGGCTTAGCAGGTGCCAACCTTCCAATAAACATGCTACATGGACCACACCTTATTTCATATTCACAACAAGCTTAGTTGGTAAGTAATCTTAGCATCCCTGTTTTCAGGTTAAGAAAACCAACAAATGAAGGAACAAACAAAAATACTGAGACGCAGGTAATTTAAGTATCTTGAGATACAAGCTATTGGCTAGTTTGTGCCTAAGACCTCTGAAGTGCCAAGGAGATTTTCTCTAGGGAGTTGCAGTTACTACTCCCAATTTTTTTCACATGGGCCTCTCTGCCATGAGCTGCCCAAAGGTGTGATTGTCCCATGGGACGCTATGAAATACAGACTCACGAGCATGTAGGATTCTGTCCTCTGGTCGACTCATCATCCCACAAATGTTTTCTGAGGATAGCATTGGACTGGGACCTGAAATGCACCCCTGCCCTCGGGGTTTTGAAGGCTGGTGGGGGTGGGGGTGGAGAGGAACATGGTGAACTCCAGTCAAGGGAGGCACAGCCTGTGGGGGTGTAGATACGAGAGTAGAAAAGGGGTCCTTCCACACCACTGGAGGACGCGTGTGCTCAGGGAAGGCCAGCAGGTGTGGGTGGTCTGGGCTGAGGGTAGGATGCAGAACTGAGGAGGGGCCAGAAACTGTCCCCAGAACTGAGAGTTCAGGGCAGAAAGTCTGGGTCTGCTGCCGGAAGACCCTTTAGGCTGCACTAAGGTGCTCACTCCTGCCCTGTGTTTGCCAGTGCAAATTCCATAGAAGTGGGGGGCTAGTGTGGCCTCTTTGAGCCTCAGTTTCCCCTCCTGTGAAATGGAAGTGAGACTGTTGCCTCTAAGAGACCCAAGCGACGGCTGAGCGGGGGAATGATGGCAGAATGCATCGAGCTCCTCCAGGGTAGGATATGAAGGGAATGCAAATCACAGATATTTATAATTGTAGCAAACTGAGACTGAAAAGACATTGCTGCAGGCCGCCAAGCACTCCCTCTGGAAATCCTGGAAACCTGCTGCCATGGGGCTGTGCCCAGATCCCAGCTGGAAACAGACTTATCTCTTCTCAGCTCCTGCCAGGCTCTTCCTCATACAACAAACACTAAGCTCCCTGCATAATTCCACCTACAGAAGCGCAAGCTCCCAGCGCCTGCCCTCCCCTTTCAAAGAACCAGGCTGAGTCCTAAATCCCCACGTCAGGACAAGCTCCTTTTTTGTCATCAGTGACTCACCAGGCATCCCTGCCAAGGCTAGACCCTCAGAAGGCAGAAGGGCATGACTTGGGGACAATGCGCTGTCCCACTAGTCTGGCACAGCCTCCCCCACACCAGACCTGTGTTAGGAATCCCAGCAGGGAAGGCAAAAGGCAGGACTGTGTGTCATGCCTGGCCCCAGAGGAAAAGACAGGAGCAGAGTCCTAACATCAGTAGAATTTCATCTTCTACCAGAGGAAGGAAAATAATACATTAATTTCAACCTTTTTTAATGCAAATGAAGTCACTTTTTCAAATGCTATCTTTTTTGGGGTCCCATATATCCAACAGGATAACACCCGTTGGTGATGCCCCCTCAGGGGCTTCCGAGATACTCTAGGCCAGCGCTTCTCCAACTGGAGTGTGTGTATGACTCTATAGTGGATCTGGTTAAAAAGAGGTTCTGATTTAGAGTTTGAGTTGAGACCTCCGATTCTGCATTCCTGATCAGCTCCTTGCTGAAGTTGGTGCTGCTGATTCATGGACCACACTTCAAGCAACAGGGGTCCAGAGCTCTAAGAATTATAGTTTGAAAACCATGGATTTTTAAACTAGCGAGACAGTGAGCTTTCCCACTTCCCATCCCTGGAGACAGTAAACTGAGGCTCCCGGATTAGATTCTCCTCCTCTGGTTTGAATTCTGCTTCAGCAATCAACTCCAAACCATGATCTCGTAGGATCACCTCCTTTTTACCTCCCTCTGGCTTGGGTGTGTATCATCTCCACAGGCAGTCTGGGAAAATTCCTAAGAAGCTTGACCAGGAGGAAGAGTTTTAAGGCGTAGCTTTTACTTTAACAGAAAAGTACAAAATGTTCAGGTCAATCCTCTCCACTCCTGCAGGCTGCCCCTACACACACAGGGGAGAGGTAAAGAGATAGCCCGTGATCCCCTGCTCTTGACAGGGATGGCCTGTGACAGCCGCCGTCTTCCTGCCCCCTCCCTAGCCCTAGCTGATCAATAGTAGAGTGACTTCTGCACACACTCCCGGTCCTTTCGGCTCACCCTTCAGAAATGAGATGCTTCCATTGCCATCAAAGGTATTTTTAGCGATGCTCATGTGGACCCATGCTTGGCCAACCCTCCCTGGACATTAATCTTGGATTCCACAAATGTCAGGTCTGCTAATCCAGGAGGCACAAAGGCGACAGGGAAATCTGAGTGCAGTGGGAAATGCACGTGGCCTTTTAAGGATCTTGCTCACACGTTGTGCATGGTAAAAACAAATGTAACATGAAATGCTCAGACCGTGCTTCAGCATTTTCAGACTACTTCCATTAGAATTGTCTTTTAATCTTCCCAAGAGGCTCATGGGACCAATAAGACAAAAGTGATTCTTATTTCTATTTAATGGAAAGATTTAGTAAAATCACAAAGTTAGTAGCAGGCAAACTAGGGTCTCAGTCACTGTCTCCAAACCAGGTGCCCTTTATCACACAGATGCCCTTGTGGCCTCAATCTTATGCTTCTCCCTCTAACCTGGTTTTGTTTTTGGTTAAACATTGCAGGGAGCAGTATCTGTGGACCTTTGGGTTAAAAGCCTAGGTTCATAAATGCTTTTCAGATGGGAAAGCCTGGAGTCAAGGAAGAATGAGGCCACTCTCTCAGTCACGGTCCAGGCTGGAAGCTGAGGACACACTCAAAAGACGGACCAAAGAGAGATTAATTAAGGGAGAATTTACAAAGTTGTGGGCAGGATAAAGGAAAACAGAGAGATGGTGATGCACCCTGAGGCTAACAAGCACTGAGAGCTGTTGCATGTCCTCAGGCTGAAAGGGTGGAGGGAAAAGCAGTAAGTGGGGCCTGCCAACCATGCTTTATGCTAGAGGAGAGGCTCCCCAACAGGAATGGTGGCCTTGACAGAGCTAACAGCCATTGCCAACCAGCAGCCTGCAGAAAGAGCACTAGGGGAAGAAAGAGCCCCTCTTCTCCCTCCTCTCACCTTCCAGTCATTTCATTCATTCTAAGCTGAGTCTAACATGAAGCCAGAGGGCAAAGGAACCTACCGCTCTCTGCAAAGATCAACCTCCTGGAGAGAGTGGAAGAGAAGGAGGGGGAATGGAACTGGAGGGTCAAACAGAAAACACCTAAACACAGCTGCTGGCAGCAAAGATCAACAAGAAATAGGGGGCAGGGGACATGATCAGAGTCTGAGTGGCTGCAATTTGGAGGGGAAGCAGTCACCCTGACTGCCTAGGGTCACCCCAGCTGCAACTTTCTGGGAGTCAACCTGGCCCTAGGCCTCAGGGGCACACACACACAAAAGAAGAGCACTCCCAAGAGATCTATTAAGCCCGCAGGCAGGGTCAGCCATCAAGGGGCCTGGGTTAAAAGCCCTGTTCCAACTTTTTGCTTTGTAGAACCCCCGACAAGTGATGTAAACTCTTTGAGTCTGTGTCCTGGTCTGTGAACTGAGTACAATAGTGCTAACCTGGGCTGCCTGTCTCCGGTGGGTGGGCAATTTACACACTGGGAAACCATGTGATAATGGCACTTAAAGAAGTCACAAAAAATGCCATGAATTCCATATGGCCTGGACCACCTAAGCCTCATTTGTTCTCTGAACAACACAACTCCTATTCCCTAGATTTGGGAAGGGTGAACATCGAAGACGCCCCAGAATCATCACACTAACCTCTCACAAAAAGAAGCTGAAACAGAGATAGCAGCATTGGTGGCAGACCTGGGAATTCACAGGTGTCCTCTTGAAGTCCCACCTCCCTGGCATGAGGCAGGACCTGAGCATGAGTCAAATGAGGTAACAGACAAGGAAGTGCTTTGTCAATTATATCAGCTGCTGTTATAACTGTGATTAATAATCATCTTCCCCCCACAGTGCACCCCAGGGCTTAACGTCCCATCACAGTGGCACAGTGAAGTGTGCACACCTGACCAGGGCAAAGCATGCAAGTTGCCAAGAGTACACTAGCAGGTGTCTGCGGCAGAGCACCGATGGAGACACCAGTTAGCAGGTCCTGTGGGCACAGGTAAGTCGTGATGCGCAGCAGGTGTCAGGAAAGACTGGAGCTTGCCACACGGCCTCTGAAACAAGGACCAGTCTGATGAGGACATAGAGACTGGGGCTTAGTCCCAACCACAACTGGCTGGAAGAGGAAAACCAGCGCAGAGCTGCTGGCTGGTTTGCCTCTCTGCGAGCTGGGGAATTGGGCTCAGCACTCAAGGCTCTTCTTTAAGCAACCAGATCCTATGGGGTGGTGCCAGCAGGTCTGTGGCCCCCAAATTGTTTGTTTGTTATATATAGGGATTGCAAGCCACATTGCAACTTTTAACCAAAAAGCCAAAATTGTAACCTCTTATTGAAGATCTTTAGCTTTCAGACTGTCTGGTCAGGGACACACTTCACTGACTTTATTCTATCCCCTTCAATTCCCCATCATTTCACCTGTATCCTACGCATTTCATTCTTCCAGGCAGTCCTCCAACAAATATTCATGGAACAACTGCTCCAGGGCAGGTGATGCTTCTCACCAGGAATACAGGTGGAACCCTGTTCTCACAAAGCTGACCATCCAGAGGAAGCTGAAATTTTGCCATTTGCAACAACATGGATGGAACTGGACAGAATTGTGCTAAGTGAAATAAGTCAGAAGGAGAAAGACAAATGACAAATGATTTCATTCATGTGGAATATAGAGGAAAAAAAAGGAATGACAATACTAAACCAAAACAAACACTAGAACTATGGCTGCAGAATTGAAGTTACTGGAGGGGGATCAGGGGGGTGGCAACAAATGGGGGAGGGGGTTCAATGGTCTGGTGGGTGTGGTCTGGGGACATAAGTCTGAGGAGGTATGAGCCTATTCCCCTGAATCATATACAGTGTTGTAAACCAGGGCCTCCCCGGTGGCACAGCGGTTAAGCGCTGCGCTGTGGAGCTGTCGGCAGCGGCGATACGAGTTCGATGCCCGGCCGGGGAGATTCCCACATGGTGCGGCAGACCTCTCCTGCCTCGCCCGCTGCTCCCCTCAGCAGTGTATTTCTGATCTGCCTGTTCTGCTCCCCGCTCTGTCTCTGGTGAACCCTCTCGCCGCCCCACGCCTCTGGCCTGTACCCCAGCTTGTATGTATAAAAATAAAAAAAATAAATCTTTAACAATGTTGTAAACCAATGTTACCTCAATAAAATAAAATAATTAAAAATAACAATTAGATCAGGAAGCCCATGTCAAACTCTGAGAACAGTTTCCATATGCTAAGTGTTTAATAAGCAGTCACTAATATAGGTAAACTGAGGCCAAGGTGACTTGACTCTCAACTAGTTAAGAGCAGATTCAGGGCTGGGACTTAGATACCCCAACACCAGGCCAGAGCTCTTTCCTCAGTACCTGCTCCCTTCCCATCAGGGAATCCGCAATGTGAATTTAGCCATATCCCATTTGAATGTTTAAACAAACTAGGAAATTTGAGATTGTATTACCATAGAGAACCTTTCTCATTTAGGCCAATAGGAAGGTTAAATTTCTTCTACTCAAGTAACCCCATTGCCAGCAACGAATCATCAGCCGCACCCTCCTTGCTAAGGAAACTGAAGCCTCTGACCTACCTCCCTGGCTAGCAGTCAGGGCCAAGTATTTCCTCCCAGCCTTATCGCGCTGAATCACTGTACCCCTGCAGCCCAAATCTTTATGGTTACTTCCCCATCTCACTTCTTTGCTCAGATGGAGCGCTGTTTCACGACCCATTGGCTAGAGGTTTGCAAATAGGTAGAGAATCTGTGAGTTCCTGATGTGACGATCGGGGCCCTACGATGGGTCAGCAAATCCACCCAGTTCACAATTGGCTGCGGCTGTCAGTGCCAGAGCTCAGTGAAATGAACAGATGCAAGATATTTGTGTCACACCAAAGCATATTTAACAGCCCACTGATACTCAGCCTCTGCTCTAACCACTTACTAACTCCACTAAATCACAAAAGGTCAAAGTTTGGTGCAACTTTAGAAATGATTCGCTCTGATCTAAAATCTTTTTGGTAGGAGTGCTAGAATCTTAGAGTGGAAATTAGAATAAAGTGTAGCAGAGTGGAGAGGCAGTTTTAATCCTTTGTTCAAACTGTCTGTGCTCAATGCTGGTTCTACCACCTACTGTGTGGACTTGGCCAAATTGTCTCAGGTCTCCGTGCCTCAGTTTCCTCATCGGTAAAATGGGGCAAAGTTATATACCTTACACATTTGTCATGAAAATTGAATTAGTAGCTTACAAAGGGCTTAAAACAGCACCTGTCATATAAGCTATTTAAAATAAATTAAGAAGGCAGGTGACTGTGATGCCAATCAGTTACCTGCCCAAACTGGGGGCTCATAAATTGGTGGCTCCCAGATTGCATTAAATAGCCTCTTAGGGCCCTTTCCTTGCTGGAAAAGTTAGACCTGGAAGCCCCATTCCCTGCTATTCTCTGGGATGTCAAAGTCACTCCTTGAAAGTACTCAGAAAGAACAGGATGAAGAACGTCAGTATAACTCACCTGGGTGAGACAAAAGTCTCAACTTTCATTTCTGCCTTGGCCATAGCCAAAGCCAACTCAGGAGCTTGGAAATGGGGGATCCCATTGGAAGTCTCCAGGGGGGTTTCTGATGTATCCGTTGGATGTCTCTGTGCTAAATGTGATAGGACCCTCAGTCTCTGTCGCTCCCTGATGCACACCCTGTTTGATCTCTTAAAGATGGCTGAAGGCTCAGACAATCCTCTCTCTGGGTCCCACCCAGCTCTTCTCCTTCAGAGCCATATTTCTTTGGCTCTTCTTTGAGGTTTAGGGAGTGACAAACAAAAGGTATAAGCTGGATATGTACAAACACATCCTAACTTGGAGGGTGCACTGCCCGCTGAGGATGAGCGAAGAGTCATCTCACTGTGCCTGACAAAACATGTGAGCAGCAAGAGAGCTCTGCAAGCACCTGAGCGACCTCCCCAGAGTGCACGTTGTTATTACGTACTTCATTCTCTGTTTGTCAAAGCTTCCATGCTGAAAGCAGCATTCAGTTTCAGGTCGCTCCCCTAATTCTCCTTCCCCTCATGTGCTCGGCACAGGGCCCACCACTCTCCCCTTAGGCTCTGGTCTCAGACCACCTCCCTCACCTTCAGTCCTCTCTCTGGTCCACCTTCCTCACTGCTAAATGACCACTCCAAGACCCAGGTTCTGGTTGAGATATTGGCTTTCTGAAATGCTCCTACTTTCCCTGCAGCCTACAGGACAAGGGCAAACTCCTCACAAGCCCTCAAGCCCCACTGGCATAATCCCCCAAAACTCCACTACCCAGTTAAAATGATGCTGTGATTTTCCACACCCAGCTATCATCCCTTACCCCCCACTAGGAATGCCTCACCTCCACATTTCCACGGAAACTATGGGATCTAACCATGTACTGCTTGGGTGGGCTTGGGAACGTAACTTCTCTGAGCTTCACAGTCTTCACCTATCAATGATGCTATGTAAAGACGGGAAGGTTTTCATAAAGAGGAACTAGGGTAATCTAGAAGGGCTCTGCGTACTATTTCAACCACAGTAAGAGCTCAGTCAGCGAGCTACAGTAGCAACCATAATAAAGATGATGATTATAGTGATGGTGGTGACTCCCTCTCACTTCACCTCTTCTACACAGTCTCCTATGATGTTCCAACTGAGCTCTACTTCTCCATTTGAAGTCGCCCTGTACCTGTGGCATATCATGGTCTACCTAGTATTACCGTGAGCTTACCCTGTCTGTGACTGACCCGTCTCTGGACTCTGTCTCATCTAAAAATGGGTCCTGGCACGTGATGAGTGCTCAAAAGGGTTTCTGTCATTTGCATGTTGCTCTGGATTCTAGAGGGAGGGTCAACAAAAATCAGTGGTGATCACGAGCTGCTCTAGAATTCTCTGAAGACACATTTGGACTCATTTAGGGTCCAGAAATGAGACCAAGCCCCTCACTGTGGAACAGGCTGTGCCCAGCACAGCCTGGCAGCCAGAGGGACCAGCTGGCCAGCTCTGTGAACTTGGCCTTAATGCCCCAGGACTCTACTTCCCAATGCCTAGACCAGTGTAATGCTTGGTCACCAGAAAGAATGGGGGAAGTGAGTACGAGAGAAAAAGAGTTGCACTATCACCAAGAACGTGCTTGGAAAGTAGAAGAAGGGAAGGGAAAGAGATTCTATTCTGACACTTGGGGAAGGAAAATGGGAGTGTGAGAGGTTATGCTCTCCCAGGCCCAGAGGAATGATGCTGCTCTGTAAGTGAAATTGTAAATTTTCCTAGTTACATAGAGTTCCACAACATGATGAGGGTGAACTCAACCCCCTTGGAATAGTCCCATTCTTCTGGTTCATCTGAACTGTAAGCCTCGGTTGGCAGGGACACAGAGACTCGAGTTGACCTCATTTGAAATTCCCCATATTTATAGCATGTCCAGAGCTAAAACCTGGCCATAGGACTAACTTGCTGTAGGTTGTAGGTCAGTCCACTCACATTAGATGTCCTATTTGAATTCCAACAGGAAGAGATTGGCTGGCTTATCCCACACCTCCTGGGAGTCTAGATCTAAAGAGAGCTCCAGGGATCATGCAGTCTAAATTAACCCTGCCCTGAGAGAAAGGGCCACATCCCTGGCCCGTGAAGGAGACAGCCCTGAAAAAGGAACTCTGGCTTTCAGTCTTGCTCTGTCTTCTCCTCCAAGATGGCCCCAGTGGCTGTTCAATCTAAGCACATAACCCCTGAGAAAGGAGGAGGTTGTGAAACACTTCCACTAGAAGCCCTGGGCTGGCTGAACGCCCAGATGGTTCTCTCCTAACCCTTCTAACCTAGCTCACTTCAGCAGTTTTCATCCCACTCATTCGCGTTAACCCTTCTCCACAAGGCCAAGGCCTGTCTTCCAGTGAGCAGCTGACTTCTGCTTGTATCTTCCACTTAGACACTTCCACTGGTAAGACCTTCCCGTTGAGCAACTACCTTGTGCAAGCTGACTCCTCCTTGCCCTTCACAATTACTTGGCAACTCTGCAAAACAGTAACCCAACTGTTTGTGTTTCAAGCTCGAGATTGAAAAGCTAGATACGTATTTATTTCCCCTTGAGGAAGTGACTAGGAACCTTAGGGATTTGGAGGATGATTCTTGCCTGCTAGCTTGACACACCTCCCTCTTTTCCGAGGCCCCAGTTGTGTCAGGTGATACAGGAGGTACAGGAAAGAAATCAGATACCTCTCCAGAGGAAAGATGTTCCCTCTGATAAAGACTTGTCACTCGTTGAAACCTTCCATGTCTGTCATTCATTCATCCATTGAAGCCTTTCCCCTCAACCCATGTTCAGGACCAACAACCAATTCAAGCTTCCACTGCCTCTCACCAGCCTGGATCACAATCTCCCATGTTTTGTCTGCAGTTTTAAAGTTCACAGGGCATTTTGATCATTGCAGGTGACATCAAAGACCTCCCTGAAGGGTAAGAGGGGCAGGTTTTCCTGTTAGAGAGAAGATAATCATATATACTTATGCATATACCTGGGACTGGACTGACCTGACCAAGCTTACATGGTAAGAGAGCAGAATGATCAACCTCCTGACTCCCAGTCGGTGCTGTTTGTTCTCCAAGTTTCTCTTCTTGTTGCTTATCTTACACATGCCGCTAAAAGGAGCTTCAAGGATGCCATTCCTTCTGATTAGACTATTCTCCCATTTACAAAGCTTTGAAGACTCCTAAATGTCTGCAGGATAAAATTCCAATGATGCAGCTGGTCTTTCAAGGCCCTGTACCATGTGACTCCAAAGTGGCTCTAACATTATTTCCTCTGCTTCATCCTGGAGGTTCTATCTGACTTGCCTGCAATGCCCTATATATTTTTTAAGCTGTTGACGCTTGGCCCTGTCGCTACTCAGGCTTCTTCACACTTCACTACAAATCTGTCCTTCAGGACCCTGCTTCACCAAGAGCTGTGCCCCGCTGGAAGTGTCTCCTGGATGCCCTCAGTGAGCTCTCCCTTGTGAAACTGCACAGGCTGTGTCAGCCACACTGCTCTCTATCTTCAAGAGTAAACTTGAATCAGGCAGGGATTGAAACTTGCTTTTACCTGCCATCTCCCACTGCAGCCCAGGCCTGGGCTTTGCAGGTCAGGAATGGGCTGGTCACCAGCACTGATTGACGAGGCTCTTCTAAATATCAGGTTCAAGATGAGTTTGGGTAGGATTTTCCTTCTCATGACTAAACAAGTAAGAAACTCTGAAGAAAAAAAATGTTGCCTCAAAGTAAAGTAGTCCCTCAGTCAGTCATTAAATTATTAAATATGACCTCATTTATCAGAGAGGGGGAAAAGCAGGGATGAAGGAAGAAGGGTGGAGAGGGATGGTTCAAGTTCAGAGCAAAGGGGCCTGATTCCCAGGCCTGGCTTCTCAGGGATCTATCACAAACATGTCACACTGTGATTAGAGCCCCTAATTCAGTGAGTCAACAGGGGTATCCTTGTACCTTTTCACCTCTGAACCTCAGTTTTCTCAAATGGAGAATGTGGGTGACTCCCCCTTCCAGGCCAACCTCAGTGGATAATAGATGTGAATATGTTTGATAAGTATAAATAGTAGACTTATACGAGGGATGGTTCCCAAAGTACAGGACACTCCCTCCTCCCCACCGCTGCTCATTGTCTCTGCTTAAATCTCTGAGATTTGTATAAGTGGGTCTGAATCTACATTTGGATCTTTAAGGGAGCAAATGCTCCCTTTTATACCTATGCTGTTGATGGATGGCCTTTCGATGCTGGAAATGTCCCATCATCCTTGAGCTATTATTAGGGATGCTTCATTGGCAGAGGGAGGCTATAAACAGACAGTACGGTCATTACTAACTTTTTGGTTTCTCATTGCAGGAACCAGTTTCAATATAAAACCATCCCTTTAAAGAGAGTGCTTTTCTGTACTTCTTCACAACACATTGAAAAAAAAGAGCATTGTACTTTGCAAGATTGGGGACTTTGGCTTCTGAGTTTGTTCAGTCCGACTCCTTAACGTTGTAACATTTGTTCCAAATCGTTACTTGAGCCTTGAAGTTCAGCCAAGCTGGCTGGCCCTCCATGTGCCTTCACTATTGGCTTGTCTGAGTCTCAATGTCCTAACCTGTGACAAACGTCCATGATTCCAAATGAGCCAGAATCTCAGGGAACAGGGGGTGAGGGAGGGAGGAGTTCGGAGATGATGGACTCTGGGTTTCTTGCTCCCGAGACCATTCCACCTCTGAGATACCCCTAGGAATTTAAGCTTCCCACAAATTCATCTGCAAAACCCTTGGATTCCAGGCTCCCTGGCCTGGCATGCTGCAGTGAACCATGACTTAGCCCCCCTGCACCTTGCCACCCCGCCAGCACACATTTGCAACTCCGCTTCATTTACCACCCCCACCTCTTCTAAAGCACCCAAGATATTTTAAACCCCTTGTTTTGATCTTTGCATATCAGTTACACTATTTCTGAGTGTTTATTTTTATTTTTTTTTTCCGGTGGTGAGCCCGTTGCTTTGAGTCCTCTACTCGCACGTTTCCACTTCCTCTCACTTTCCTGTGCGCTGCTGGGGCCTCCAGGCTGGTGGCTCAGGCGAGACTGGATGATTCTAGTGGGTCTATGTCTTCTGATGGACCTGGGAAGGAAGGTTCTCCTACCATTGGTGCTGCATTGCTCCTGACATCTGCAGTGGCAAGATAAAATTTCACTTATGTTTCCTCTGCCTCATCTCCCAAGGAAGCGTTTCTGAATACCAGCCGGGAGAAGGAGGAGGGAGAGGAAGGATTCTGGCCTGTGCATCAGAGATACCAATGTGTTAATTTCCACTTTAACACAGAGGATTTGAGAAAATCCTCTCCCCACTTTGGATTGTACGAAAACTTCTAAATCTCCTTTGGGTTCTAACTTTCTAGGGTTCTCATGAATATACAGACCTGCTCTAGTAATAGCAAAATAACTTCTTTATGGAGGATCAGTTTAGGGTCAGGTTCTGAGACATGCTGGAGATGCTGGAAGGATTGAGATATCCCACTCCCAGGGAATGATGGTTGAGATTTGTGGGATGAAACATTCCTTCTTGATAGGATCCTGTGAAGTGTGTGTGACAGGACTTATAAAAAGCCTAAGCGACAACCTGCTAGTGATTTCTGACATATGTCTAAACCCACATGCTTCCCAACATCTTTCATATCATGGCATACTTAGAAAACGAACGATATTGTCAGCGCAGCATACTGGGCAAATGAACAAGTCTGCTCTTGCCTGGTGGCAACCAACTCATTAATTCTGGCACCACTGAGTCCTTCCTGGCTATTCCAAGAAGTGGAGGCAATATTTGGACCCATTGGGGTCTAGACTTAGGAAGTGTTGGTTGAAAGGATTAAGAAAACTCCTTGCTTAGCCAGAAAAACAGTGGTAAACTGGTTGAATTTAAGCACAAAATTCTAGAGAAAATAGAACAGGTAAGAAAGCAGCTCCTAAAACCAGACCATGGGGTTCAGGAAGGAAATCCACCGTTTACCAATTCTGTGCCATCAGGAAACACTGAGGCTGAGTTTATTCTCTCTTGGAACTATTTTCAACCACCACAGACTAAGTAAGGTAATGGCCCTCAGCACATTGTAAGCACTCGATAAATGTTACTCATCATTATAGCTGGCATGAGAGAGGAAATAAATGCAAGATCGTCTGATCCAGTCCTCATATTTGAGGAAAGAAGGAACTCTGACTTGATCAAAGTCACACAGCTGGTTAGTAGCTGGGCTGAGACTAGAACCCAAGTCTTCTGATTTCTGTTCTGAGCTTTTCTATATAAAGAGAATGAAGCTTTACTCTGCATTAAAACTATCTACATTCGTAAGTATTCAGGCTGGGTTTTCCTTCCCTGGTATTGTTTTCAAGGTAGAGCTATTCATATTTGTCTTAAATTAGTTTACCAGTGACCCTGCTAGTGGTAAGGGCATGAAGAAGGGTATTTCCTGGAGGTTCACCTCATATTCCAAATAGGGGAAGCCAGCGAATGGCCATAGAAATTACACATGTGATGTCCCAGATGCTAGAGGCAACAGGTCATCATCGACCCAAAGTTCCATTTTCCGAACTGAATCTCTTCTCTCATAGTCAGGTATCATGTTCAACAGCAAAATGAAGTCTAGAACTTGGATTTCAGACCAGCTGCTGGTGCTCTCTCCATAAATCTCACAAAGAGAGGTAAGTCAAAACTCCTTGCCTGCATACACGGGCCATGCCTCCCAAGCCTGTGAACATGCTGACGGGCCCTGCCAAGTCAATTACTCATTTAAATGTGCTTTCTTCCTTGGTTTTTTTTTTTTTTTTCAATCAGCCACAAAGGATTGAGGAAATTTTTAAGAACTACAATCATAAATAATGAAGCATTCATAAAAATAAACACAGAAATAAAATAAAATAAAATCTAAATCTAAAATAAGATCTTGGAAATAAGCTATATCAGGGCTACGCTGTGTGATGTAGTCAAGCACCAACACATTTATCTATTTAATTGAAATTAATTAGAATTAAATGCAATAAAACATGTATTTCCTCAGGATTGCTGACCACATTTCAAGAGTTAGATAGACACATGTGGCTGGTGGCTACTTATTGGGCATTGCAGATACAGAACATTTCCATTACTTTGGACAATGCTGTCTAGACAAGTAACCAGGTCCTATAGCCCTGCTAGCAATAATTCAGTCAAAATTTTGGCTCTGAGCTTTGTGTTAGCAAAGTCAAAGAAAAAAAGGAAAAGTGAAGTCAGTTGTATCATTACCAGTTCCTCAAGGGAAGTAAAGCTTTTTCAGCACTTAAACTTAAAAAAAATTCCTCTTAAGCAGCTTTATAGAAAAGGTCATTGAGTGAGTTGGCAAATGATGTCCTTAGAAACCACAAGGGACAGTGAGTCATAAATTTCAATTTCAAGTTTTATATTGACTTACAATTAAAATTGGACAGTATAATTCAAGAAAATTCAAGTAAATGAAAGTACTTCTCCTGAGGTGGAGGCTGGGGGGATATGGAGATGGAGTCCTTACTTACTTGGTCCAAGAGAGGAATGCCTTAGTTAGCATCATTGGTTGGGTGAATTGGCTCTAAGTGAATGATATTTGTGCTGAGACCTCAATGGCAAGAGAAAGCAGTCATTGGTGATGGAAGAAGAGCGTCCAATGGAAGCTAAAACACATACAAAAGACATTAGATTGGAAATTCCTGGCAAGTTTGAGAGAGAAAGTGTGAGTGAACATTATAGGTGAGGCTGAGATTGAAGGGAGATGATGTAGGATAGGAAGCTAGGGGCCGGATCACATAGGGTTTACAGATCATCAAATGAGAGCTTAACAGAGAAGTGACATGATTATGGTTTAAGAACGATCATTCAGCCACCACATGAAGATGGACAAGAACATGATGGTAACTTACAATAAGATGGTAGATGATGAAAAAGAATTTAGTGACTTTTTTTTCTAAAGGTGTTTTGCTTCTTACTGACTATTACAAACTGTATGTGTTTACAGTTTGTATTTGGTTTACAAACTGTGTATGTTTTAAGAGTACAAATACAGGTTACCATACCACACCCACCATCACCGCCCCAACAACCCTCTCCCACAGGCCACTGGGCCCTCCCCACCATTCACGTCATCCCCTCACCCAGCCCCATGACAAGGAGGATTTAGAGAGGAGGAATTGAGTACGAGGGAGAGGTAAGCCAATTGGCTGGTTTGGGCCATGGTGGGTGTGAAATGCCCATTAAGAGATACAATGAGAGTTATCAAGTCAAGCTCGAGGGAGAAGCAGATGGAGAGATTTGGAGATATATGCATATAGATGGTACATTGAAGTATGGAATTCAAGTGAGTTCATCTAGGAAGAGTTTACAAATAATAGAGACTAGGACTCCACCACACTCCAAAATTTGGCATAAAGGAGAAAAACCCAGACAAGGAGACAGGAGGGAAGGGTAATCCAGGTTGAGTGTGAAATCTGAAGTCATTCTCTTAGAAAAGATAAGAAGGGTGAACCCTGTCGAATTCTACTAAATCACTCAGTCAATAAAATACCTTTGGGCCTTTGGAAACATTTAAATCATTGTTGAACATGATAAAGGCAAATAGGATGAGAAAAATTTGGAGCAGGGTTATGGAGAGAATGGAAGGGAGAAGTGGAGACAGGAAATGTAGATCTACCCTTTGAAGATAATTGTGAAGGCAGCAAAGAAAAGGGTAGTAACTGGAGCAACAAATACAGTCCGGAGAGAGCTCGTTATTCCTTTCTGAATGGTCATTATAAAGGCATATTTGTAAGCTGTTAGGGTAGAGTAAGAGAACAAGAGAAAAGAATGATGCAGGAGAGAAGTACATGAAAGGAAACAGACTCCGAGGACAAATGAAAGGGTCCATCTTAGAAGTCACTCCACTTCCTGCGCCCTGTTCGGGAGGTGGATGCAGATGCAGGTGAGTTAAGGAGTTGTTGCTGGAAAGATAGAGTAACTGTGCTCTGAGATCAGGGAAGGCAGGCAGCACATCCTTGTGTCGGACGAAAAGGGTGAAGTGCAGTGGAGACTTAAGAGGGGAGGCAAAGTTGTGAAAGATCTGATCCAAAGACTGAAAAAGTAAATTTTCTAGAAGTAGTCCAGTGTCCTCTGGCAGTTTTCATTTGAGCTTTGTGGTCATAAATTTAAAGTGAGCTGATGAGTTTGGTCTGCGATATTCTTAATGGCATTCTGCTGCTCAGGAGAGGACAATTACACTTCACCAGGACTGGGCTTTTTCCCAATGAAGGAAAAGGTAGCATGGGAATTTAGGGGTTTGGATAGACAGTAATTATAGTGCAGTGTTGAGGGAATTACGGTGAGAATAGGAGTGAAGGTTAGCCCAAAATACAACATCCCGAACTCCACATATCTCCAACACCACCTGCCTGTACACATCACTATGTCAAAAGTTCTCCTTCCCCCTGAGAAGGAGCTCATTACTGACTTCTCTTGGTTTTTGCCACATCTACATTCCCCTCTTCAAAGGGTTATGCAACTAATTACAAACTGAGCTTTGGGCACCAAGCTGTATGGAATAGTCACTTCTGAGCATAGAGGGGGTACTTTTTTCTAGTAACACACACTGCAGCCAAATTACAGCACATCACTTAGATCTAGGAGACAATGTGGTTGGCAAGGAAACACCGCAGACTTGCAGAGATACCTGGGTTTTGGTTAGTGTTTATTACACTTACTAGGTGAAAAATTCCCCTGCGCTCAGTTCCCTCCCATCATAAATCTATCCCAGATTACAACTTGTGACATAGATCTGATGAGAGGGTGAATGTAAAACCATCTCAAATATTCGGTATTATGGAGATGTGAAAAATGACACCATTATTATGACTCTGTAAGGTGACACCAAATACAAATCTAAGGCATTTACCGATGGGAGATTTTGATTTCAAATATCGACAAATACTGGTCCCCATGGCTCATATGCAATTGGCCCTCACATTGGAAACTGATGAAATGCTCACAGTGAAAAGCAAGTGCATTTCAAAACAGAAGCAATGGGAAGCAAACTTCATTTTTGTGCAACAGCCGATGAACTCATGGTTCTCACAGCCCAGGATATTGCTGCAGCTGCCAGCCCCTGTGTTTTGAACTAATCCCTGATTCACTGTAATCTTCAGTTTGTGATTACCTTCTAATACCTCAGTCATCTTCTCTGTAAAGTGGGAAGAATTGTACCACCTCCTATTCAATTTACAGGGACATCAGGAAGATTCATTAGATTTTGTTTAAGGGGGAAAAAAAACCTTTAAAGTACTCTTGGCTACTTTGAGAAGAGGTTGGTATAAATGTGAAGTGTCACTATTATTAAGTGTGAAGCAATCCTTCCCGCCCATCATGTCCTAGGGCTACAACGTGAGCTGTGTGACAGACTATTTTTAAATTCTCATTTCTAGAAGCATATGGTACAACACCATGCCAGAGAAAACTGACCTGCTTCTGTTTGCTTGCTTGTTTGTTTTGATCTGATGGCACATTTTCTTTATTCCATTAGACATCATCCTTTCTCCTCTAAACTTCTAAAGTGAGTGCTTAAGTTTTGTTAGAACATAAACTGAAACAGGTGATGGCAATAAAACTTGCTAATGCAACACAAAAACCAAAGACCACACTAGGTCAATGGAGTGTTTACACAGATTTTCTTCCCTCTGGATCAATTAAGAAGTTTCGGAAATTGTCTGGTTGCTTATTATCATTTCTTTTGTTTTTGTTTTATTAATATCCACCACTATTGACTGAAACCCTTTTTGCTCCACATAATTATGTCCAGTGTAAGCTTCATTTTTGCTCCCCCCTCTAACTGACCTGACTTCACCCCTTCTGCTTTGCTATTTGGCAAGACTGTTCTGAAACAAGTGAAACTTCCCTGTCATTGGATTTGATTTCTGACACCAAATTCCTGGAAAGATATCCAACTGATGAGTTGAAAAAAAGAAAATAGATGAAAACACCTGTTTCACTGGTTCATGGGATCTGACTTCTGTGCAAGGGCAAATATAATACTCCAGTCAAAATTAAAAAAAAAATGGATAAAAAGCATGCCAGAAGTCTTTTTCCTTTTTTATTTTTCTATATTTTCTTAAGGTCAAGAATCTAACTCTGTCATCTTTGGGTCAAGTGATAAATCAAAATAGAAGTGATGAGTTTTATGACACTTTATTCAACATAAAAGGTAAATTTATAAATGAGGGTGATGAGGAAGACAGGCTTGCATCTTCAATTTAATGGCTGAATCAGGAATAATTAAGGGGAGTTTGAGATGTTCTGTATGACAAGAGGATCCAAAAAGAGGGTCAGTCAGGAAAATTCAGAACAGTTCAAAGTTAAACACTCAAGAAACCATAGACATAACCTACCATGAAAGGCCTTTCTCAAGCAGCAGTGGACTATCTTCATTTGTGAGGTTCAAGAAGAGGATGGATGAATACATCTTGGGAGCACTGGAACAAAAATTCTTAAATTGGCTACATGTGTGACCAAGTGACATTTACAGTCTTGTTCAGTTCTGGAAATAGGATCTATGGCTCGACTGGCAACTTCAAGTCCTTTTTGATAGATAGACAAACAGAAATCAATTTGGGTTTTCAGGAATATCCCAATGTACATATAAAGATGCTCTTGTTTTTCCCTCCTTGCCCATCTGCCTCAAACTCCAAAGTTTAGACACCAAAAGAGAAGAAAATGTTGGTAACAGGACTTTTCCTCCCCTACAAACAGAACAATCTTTCGCCTACATGTATTTCTTTCTCTTAGCACTTCCTTGGTATACTCTAGAACCACATCATGCTCAGTTTGTATGCCTAACTGATACCTAAAGCAGTTCTCCCCTGCCCCCGCCCATATCTCCCCATGAGTTCATCCTGAAGATGCGAGTATTCCTGAACCATCATGTCATAAAAACTTATCATTGGTATAAATATGACTCTGCCTTTCCCTTACCTAGAACTCTCCTTAAATTCATGAATCCATCACTACAATTTAACTGGGACTTCTAACTCCAGGAAGATTCATCTGCCAAGAAAACCCTCCACTAGTTAGCTCAGTCGTGCCACATTCATGAGCCATTCTCCATCTCTGCTATCTGCTTCATCACTCATCTCAAGCCTCACCTTATCTGAGAGGTGTCCCCCTGTCTCCAGCCCATCAGCATTCTCCCTCTTCTCTGCATGTATAGAGCTCTCAGAGTCTTTAGCCACCATTTCAGTTATAAATTCAGGCTTGGGTGTTACATGTCTTCATTGGGTGTGTCTTGGTTTCCCAATACAAAGTTGCAAATTCCTGGAGAGTACAGACCATTTCCTACCATTAATTTGCAACCTTCCTGGTGCCTAGCATGGAGTCCGGCACAGGGTAGTAGAAATAGGCCTTCGCAGTCATGCAGGCTTTAGAGTGTAAACTGAGCTTCCAAGTGTCACTTATTTAATATGCTCAAAAGCAGGGTGAGGCCGGTAAGTCAGATATTGAATAGTATCTGAGGGTGAGGAAACTGAGGTCCAGAGAGCTTGTTATACCAGCATGTGTGACAGGTTTTCTAGTCCAATGCTCTCCCAATGACAATAAGTAAATGAGTAAAAAAACGAACAGATCTTGCAGTTAAAAAATTTGTGGGTAGCCAAAAGGAAGTGGCCATGTGTTTGGCAACTGTCCCATTTTGTTGATGTAGGCTGACTTCCAATATAGGTCAAAGAACCCACTTTGTGTGAATGGATTAGTCTGAGGAACAAATGGTCCATGTCTCTTTGACTTGGTTCTATTCTGCTAATGAGAAGAGATTCCAGAGAGAACACACAAATGCTTTGGGATTTGTTCTGTTAGGAGACTCAACAGGGATCTGCAACCTCAGACATTGCTTTGGGCAATCCCTGGGCCTGCCTATTTTAAGACCTCAGTACACTGTGACCAAGGCAGACTGAAGGGACCTGTCTGGAAGAAGCCGTAGGCACCAAACAGTCCTTAGTGCCCTTTACTACTTTAACTAAAGTCACCAAATCACATTTAAATATTTTAAAAGCCTTTGAAAATGTGTTTCTGTTTCTCCAGAAATTACCTTTGAATTTTCTAGTAAAAAGTCTGCCAGCTTTGTTCAGCCAAGTTCCTTTCCCCCTCTTTTCTTTGACAATGAAAGTAGCTTCAGTGCCAACGCTCAGATCTCGCAGGTGTTTGATGACACATGTTCTGTGATAAATGTTTATTACCTAAGTTCATTCACGCTAGCTACCATAGCCTTGGAGGTCTTGTGGCGGCTCATCATAAAGCTGCCCTTGAAAACCAGAAACCCAAGAAATTCAGCAAGGATCTTTTTTTTTTTTTCTTTTTGGTTCTCTGTGGTATAATGGAGAGAGGAGTGGATTCTTGAATCTTGATTCTGCCCCAAGGCATTTTGACCCTGGTGAAATCACTTCTCACTTTTGCATCATAGGTTACTTTTTGTACAATGAAGAGTTGGGAACACTGGCTGCCCAGGTCTCCATAAGTTCTGACATGTCCTGATGACAGAACAAGCTGTTAGGGAAAAGGCAGTATCTGTCAAGTGGAAACACACACTGGCCTTTCCCGCCCCAGAATGCACTTTACATAACTGAATTTGCTTCCTTTTTTACTGGCTCATTCTCTAGTCAGGATCATGGGGAGCAACACTGCCTATACAGCATGTAGAGGGTGAATACGCAGGGATCTTTGTGGGGTAGAGAATATGCTGTTGAATAAGGAGGTGTAGACACCGTAATTACTTCAATGTCATCACACCTACTTCTGTGATTATATTGTATTAGAACTAAAGCTCCTTAGGGGTAAAAATCAAAAACCTATAGGAGAATTATTAAAAAATTTCCAACCCCATGATTATTCCTGAAAAAGCTTTCAGAAGCTCTAATTCTGCAAATTAGATCATTTTTGAAGAAAAAGTAAAGAAAAAAATTTTTTTCACAGCAAGAAAATGAAAATACCACTTTGATACTCTTTCCCCCAAAACTTTCAACTTGCCCATGTAGAACCATGCTGTAGATCTTTCCTTGCTCTTAAAATTTGTACCAAGAGAAGTTCACAAACATTACATCACTTTGAAACAGTCCCCTGAAAGAATCTGTCAATATCTGCATTTTGCAGGTGAAGAAACTTGGGCATTAACAGGTATAACAACTTGTCGGCATGTACAAATCACAGGAGGCAAAGCTGAGATGCAACCCAGATGCCTTGCCTCTTGGCTGAAAATGTGTCTGATATTGTGCTTTAAGGCCTTCTCCCCACTGTCCCCCAGGGAGTTTTGTTGGCTTCCCGCCAAGAGGTGAGTAATTTTTAACAATCCTTTGTCTCTAAAGAACTAATGTAGAATTACAGGTTATCAGAGGAACAGCAACCCCCGCCCCATACACTCACCACATCAGATGGTACCCAAACCAAAAATAGCTAACTATTTCTCTGGTGCTCTAGAAAAAGTTAGTGGCAAAATCAGCTTTAAAATCATTTAATTTCCATATTGTATTCTTCAAGAGACATGGTATTAACAACCAAAGTGATTCAGCAGGTCAACCACTAAATAAAAGATCAAGAATTATTTGGCCATGCTGCTCAACAGGTCTGCTGACCAGGATTGGACAGTTAAACTTTGCCTCAGTTTCCTCAATGACTTTGATTAACCAACCTAACCAACCTCATCTCAGAGGGGCTGAGATGAAAGAATGTGACTGCCCATGAGTTATTAATTCTTGACCTTTGGCGTATTTTGAAAAAGTGTTGTGAAATGCTTATCGATCAATCATTCCATCACCGGACAGTAGAGCAGTTAGGCGTTGTGCAAGAGGGGAAAGGGATGTGGGTCATTCAGGAGGCCCCGAATTCTGGTCTTGGCCAGAACCTACAGCAGGACCTGAAGACACAAAGAGCCCCAAGAAAATTTTAAAGACCTCAGAGAGAGGACCAAGGGCAAAAGGGAAGTGCAAAGGGTGATCCAGTTCCTTGCACTGGATCAGTAGGGAGAGGCAGGCAGTTGTCTGCAGACACTCCCAAGCTAGCATGTCTGTCCTGTTCTGTATAGGGCTAACTCAAATATACCCAGACAGCTGCATACAATCCCTCCCTGGTCCATAGTTAAGTCACCTGAGCTACGGGGGTTTCCTATGAGAAGAAGGACAAAGAAATACAAAACAAGGAGACAGAAGACCCAGTTCAGGACCCTGTCAGCCATTTGCTAGATTGATGACCCTGGACCGGTCACATCACCTGTTGGGCCTTCAACCCCTCCTCTCTACCATGAGGTGAAAGCATCTGACCCACAGACCACATAAAGCTCAGAAGTGATGAGGGAAATGAACGCACCAGCAAAGTATGCAAATATCAGGGGCTATTAGTAGAAACCCATTGTCGATTTTGCAAGCTCAGACAGAAAGAACCTCCCATTTTAGGAATGGCATGATCCCATGAATGAGGTGTGACTTGTGGTTAGAGGCAAATGTCAACACCAACGATGGTCCCATGCAGATGACAGAGGAGATCTTTTGAACTCTTTGTGCCACTCACTGTGAGCTCTGAGTGCACTGGTAAATGTTTAACAACTAGTTCTTTGGAACAAAAAAGCCCAGAATTGCAGCATTTGCTGATTTTCACGGTGTAAATTCTTGTGTCCTGGCTGACGTCAAACCCGATGTGACATGAGTAAATCATGAAGAGAAAAGATGCCCACAACTGGTTCTCCTAGCAGGAGCAAACCAGCTCCGGCACACCACAGAAGCTTCACTGAAGGCTTAGATTAGTATAGTGAACGCCGGAAGCCTCTTGATACCTGGGACATGAGCTTTAACATATGACCGCAGTGTATGGTCCTCCAGCAACTCAGAAGTGGGAAATGAAATACTCATGTTCACTAACATTTGCTAATCATCATCCTAGATTTAGTATTATTGGATATGATTTGAAACTTTATAGGTTTCCTACCTAATAATGAAAGGGAGGGACAGAGGGAGCTTAACAAATTGAAGCTGTCAAGTCTCTATTATGGCCTCTATATTTCCTAAGGGAAATGCTCAGGATACAGGATTATAAGTAGATAGATAGATAGATAGATAGATAGATAGATAGATAGATAGATAGATAGATAGATACCAAAAACACTCGGCTGATGAAGATTTGTTCAATTTGAGGAGTCCAGGATGTGCTTTACCTCCTTGGTTGGGACTATTTCCTTGGCTCTTTGATGCTTGACTCTAGACACCAAAGTTAAAAGTGTGTCTGCCCCTGACACTCTTTTTCTGTTCCCCACATTTTTCTATTCAATGTGCAGAGAAGTAAACAATATTAGAAATAGCCCAGGCTTCATCTAGCAACACTTACTGGGATGTCCAACTGGCTCATCTTCCAGTCACAACAAAACATTTCCACAATGCCTGCTGTGCAGGACACCTGGGTCCACAGCAACTGCTCTGTGCTGATGAGCAGATCTCACGGTGTGGCAGGAGCGTCCCGTCCCAGAGCAGGAGCGTCAAGGGGTGTTTGGAGTCCAAAAAGCTACTGAGTATTACAGGAAATTATTCCAGGAGATATTGAACACATTAAAGGAAAAATTTGAAGTAGGTAAAAGCATATTGACTGATGCCCCAGAAAGGATGGTGATGATTCAGGGGGAGGAATAGAATTTTAAAGATATGATTAAGTCTGCATATAGGATAGAGTTCCCGTTGATAATTGAAGAGAATGTGGTGAACTTCCAGCTTCCATAAGTGCGCATATTCAACCTGAACTCCAAAGAAGCCAGTCTGAATCGACTCTGTGAGTTTGCAACTGAGCTAGAGGGGCTATCCTTGGAAATGCTACAGGGATGAGTGATTTGGGGAAACAGAATATGAATAAACTGCAGGAGAATAAAGTCAGGCTCTCTAACATATTTGCAGCCTCGGAGTTAGAGAAAATCATTACAGAGCTAGAAATGAAGCATGGGGGTCCATGTTGTGGGTCTTGTTGCCCCAGAATGAAAGCTCTCCTCTGGAGAGGATTGAGTTAGTACTTACTGCTCTGGGGTCCAGAGTCCACCTAAATCACAGACCTGAGTTCATGCTGTGTAGCAGGAGCAAAATGCTAAGTGTCCCAAAGTATGAGACATCCATCCATAATTACAAGGCACTTTCTTTTTGTATTTGAGAATCAAGTGACCATTTTATAATGAATCAAAGTACAGTTCAGATAGCTTAAAGACTTAAAAAGATCAGAGAGACTAATAGGCTACACACACTAGCAGCTATCAAGAAATAACTGCATGATCTTATGTTGAAAATCTTTCTTATGTAAATCCTTGACCAGTTTCCAAACCCTGAAGTGCAATTGCAGGTAGAGTCTTCTATGTGTGTGTGTGTGTGTGTGTGTGTGTGTGTGTGTGTGTGTGTGTGTGTCCTATCCCACAGTGCTGCCTTTTCCAGAATGTCCTGTCAATGAATTCATGCAGTGTGTGGCCTTTGGAGTCTGGCCTTCTTCCACTTAGCATAATGCATAAAAGGCATATCCACGTTGTTGCCTGTCTCAGGAGTTTGTTCTTTTATGTCATGGTGTAGTATTGCTGTAAGAATTTATTTATCCTTTTGCAATTCCATGGACACTTGAGCTGCCTCCAACTTTTTGTTAGACATGTTTGCTTACAGATTTTTGTGTATACATGACTTTATTTTTCTTGGTAGAATATGTAGGAGTGGGAGTGCCAAACTTGCTTTCCAAACTGGCTGTGCCATTTGCATCCCCACCAACAACGCTGGAGATATTCAGTTGTTCTATGACCTCACCAGTATTTAGTATAATCAATATTTTTTTGTTAAAGTTAACTTAACAGGTAAAAATGTGCACTTAGTATTTTTATAGCAAATCGTAATTGCAAATTTCCTTTTGCACATTGTTGAGCCTTAAAATGTTGTTCGATTCTCATTAGTATTATTCCTCAACTCTCAAGTCTCATCATGCAAGAGACCAGAAAACCAGATGGAATGGAATACAGCTTGAAAATAGAGTCAGAAAACCTGGGATCAGTTGCTACGATACCATCTGTGTGACCCTGTACGAGTCACTGGCCTCCTCCCAGTCTCAGTTTGCACGTGTACACAATGGAAACAGTCTTGCTTTGCCTGCTTCACAGCACTATGATTATATCAAGGTAAATTTATGCAAGTGCAAGGGTTTTGAGACTAGCAGCTCCTATTTAGCTTTGAGTTATTATTGTTTTATCAAAAATTGATGACTGCGCATTGCATTCCTGATAATACCAATCTGTGCTGCACGGGTCAAGCCCTACAGGAGTTTCCTCACTCTCAGGAGTGTTAGCTGAGTCGCACTCATGTGGGGCCTGTGCAGCTTGAGGAGAATGGCCCCTGGGCCAGTGGGGTAGTTAGCCATGCTATTGTGCACTTAGGAAAACCAGAAACTACATGTGTCCATATACCTTCTCACCAAATGACCAGTGACAGTAAAAATTGGATGGAATCCAAGCTCTGTCAATCAAGAGCTGTGAGAGCACCACCCAGATTTAGGCCAAAGGAGCCTGGGTGAAAATATCACCAGTCAAGTTTGAAGCAAGGGTCTGCATGAGTATATGTGGTGGTGGGGGTGGCCTTGAGAATCTGCCTCTAAAAGCAACCTAGCTATCAGATGTACTTGCTAAAAGCTCTATGGAGATGCAAAACATGATTCAGTGGAGCAAGGAAAGGATTCCCCCAGCGATTCTCCACAAGGTACTTGATAGAAGAAACACGTGTTCAGGAAACCCTTGGGCATGCACGGAGACACCCATACCATCCACTCTCTAGCTGGGCTTCTCCCTTCCCTGTCTATACCCACCCACCCAAACAACAGGATCGTCATGATATAGATTTCCCTGGGCTGGGCACAGAGAATGCCAGCCACCAGGCCTCTGCAAACAGCAAAATCATTTATTGCTGCCACCATTTTCTACCAAGAGTCAACACTGAGCGGTGATCTCAGAGGTCAAGCTGAAGTGTTGACTAGCCTCACGCCCCCAGATCTTCTAAAGGAAAAGTTCTGTTGATCTGGTGGTACCACTCATCCACACATCCTAAACTCAACTTCTTGAGCCATAAAACAAGGGTGGTCAAGCTTTTCATCCACTTGTTTGGTCAATAAATATCTGTCACGCTCAATTCTATCAGGCACTCTGTCTATGCAGAGCTGGAAATCTAGGACTAGTGAGATTCTGTCTTTAACGACTTAATAATCTAGGAGGATTCAGAAATGAAGCAAACTGTTATAGCACAATGTGGTTAGTATCACTGAGATATACCGAGGTCCTGGTGAATGCAATGTAAAGGAAAGCAAATTCTGGTATGTGTTGGGGGGGGGGCGGTCAGAAAGGTTTCCCAGAATAGGAGGACACAAAGTTTACAAAGGAGGAGGGGCTTGTAGAAAGAATGAAGAGTCTGCCGAGCATGGAGGCATGAGCGATGATGTGTGCTGAGGGAGCAAGTAGCCATGTCAGAGAATTTATAAGGAGAGCAGCAGCAGATGAAACTAGAAACCAAGTAGGTGAAATTCCTCATCTACCCAGCCAGAGTCTGTATTTCACCTTACAAGCAGTTGGCCACCTTCGGGAAGTTCTCAGAAAGATTAGGCTTGCATTTATTTATAGCTCAGTTTCTAAAGAGGCAGTGTGGAGAACGGGCTGCAATAATAAGGCTAGTTAAAAAGCCATTGCAATAGCCTAAGTGAGAGATGGCAAGGTCTTGAAGGAAAGCAGTGGTGATAAGTTTGGAGAAGAGAAGAGGGATTTAAACACAGCCTAAGAGACACAGTCCTCCAGGACTGATTGCCTATGGAGTGGAGGGTGGAAAAGGAATCTTCTAAAAAAACCTAAGATTTTTCTAACAAGGGCAGATTATATGTGTGATGTGATCAACACAGAGGGATGAATTATTTTCACAAAGAGGGATGAATTATTTTCATGCCTCATAACACATTTGTTTTCTTGCCATTTTTATGTTTCTAATTTTTTATTTATAATTTAATATCTCAGTTTGTGTGTCATTTTGTAATTTGCTTTATTCCTCTTTAACAATAAAAGAAATATATGTTTTCACTTGATATTATTAACTCAAAGTAGAACCCATCCCCCCTTCAAACATTTTTTAGACTCCCAAGGAATTTTTTTTTTCAATCTATGACAGTAACTATTTCCCCCAGGTATAAGAGAGAAAACAAAAAAAGCCTTCTTCTGAAAGAGAATTGATTCTCTGGGACCAGTTAGAGCAGAGCTGAGGGGGACCAGAAGCTTACAGATTGTTGTAGAAAACTGGAGCCATTGACTGAAAAGTATATCCCAAAGGTATGAGGAACCAAATCTGAGTGGATGGGTTTCAACCCAGCCCTTTTCTTACTTTCTCAGTCAAATGCCAACCTTACTCCCAAGTGAGTCAGGGTCACAACATAAATAGCATCCTGGAGGGCTTGGGTAAATTCCTTTCGGGCTATTAAGGGCTACCTTTCACCTTTGAGGAAAAAAGACTACATCATCATTATAGCAATTGTTACACTGTTTAAATGTGCTTACATCATTATCTAAGTTAATCTCCTCCAGTGTTCTGACAGGCAGGTAGGGCAGCTGTGGTTATTCATACTTCATAGCTGTGTGTCCTCTTGCATAATATTTCTTGGACTGACCCACTTGCAGGAAAAGAAGACTCAGCTGGCCTTCCCTCCACCAAGTCCAATCGTAGTGAAGAAAGCATAAAAATAAGCATATAAGTGATGCTTCCTGACTTTTTCCAGAACACTGTCACCTCCATTAAATATGTGACCCTCAAAATCTCCCCACCCATGAGATAAGCTGAGTAGGCTTTATCTGCTCCATTTCATAAATACAGAGACTGAGATTTGGAACGTCATTCTAATAAGTCCTGCTTCCTCTGAACTGGATTTGTACAGTTAAAAGTGGGGGTAGGTGGTAGCAAGACCCTGTGCTCCTGAGAGATCACCCAACATGTCCCAGAACTTCAAGTCCTCTCAAGCTTTCAGAGGGAGGCCCCACTTCAGGCTTCAACAACTCACTTACTGGCATAGTGATATGCTAATGACAGAAACCACCAGATGGGCAGTTCTAACTAATCAGACTTCCCTCTTCACTAATGAATGCAGCCTCTTTGTCCCCCAGAATCAGGAGTGGATTAGGACCCCTTCTTTCCTCCTGCTAGAATTTACCTGCTTGTACCAGATTACAGGCCTCAGAGCAGCCAGTCAATAAAGCAGCAATTTAAGCAATTTTAAGGGAGTCAAAGAAATTTAGAACAGTGGGTCTCCCCAAGATGAATTCACTAAGGAGGTCTTAGTCATGTGGCCTAAACTAGTCACTTCACTTCTCTGAGTTTTAGTTCCATCTGCAAAATGGGTCAATAATAACCTCTGCCATTCCTTACCTCACAGGCTGATCGTAAGGTCACGGTTGTGTGTTACTAGTATCTTATAAATGTGTCCTCAGAATATGAGGAATACTCAGTCGTATCTATGCAGGGAATCCCAAACCTTTAAGGCAAGCATGAGAAGGCAGCAGAGGGAAAGCACGGCTCCACAGGCCAGGTGCTTCTGGACCAAGAGCAGTGTGCCCTGCCTCGGTGGGGGCGATGAAAAAGCTGCACAATCACGCCTTCCACATCCATCCAGGCTGCCAAAAGTCATCAAGAGATACAGTCAGAAATTCCTTTCAAGGAATTAATGAGTACAACAATTTTATTCTCGAGGGAAGATAAAATGTATACACTTCCTGTAACCAATCAATCCCACAAACTTCTTGAAACTTTAGTCATAGAATTTGCAAAATGCTAAATAACACACTTTTTAAAGGTGACAGACTGGAGGTGGGAAGGGAACACAAGGTCCTTTAATGCATGTAAATGAAAACATCACCTTGGTCTTTAAAGAGTCAGGAGGAACTCTCGATTTTCTACTAGGAAACTAGAATTGAAAACTCCATGGCAATAAAGTCAGAAAAAGTCTTAGAGATTATTTTTAAATTTATACTCCCCCCCACCCACTTTACAGAGAGGAAAACTAAGACTCAGAGAGACATGACTTGCTTACAGTCATAGCACAAGGGAGAATCAGATAAAAAAACATGAGATATCCGCCTTGCATTTAATCCAGCACACATTTATTGACCTCCTACTAATTTCTTGCCGGGAAAACAAAGACGAATAAGTGAGAGAAATTATCTTCAAGAAATGGAGAATGCATTCAGGGTGATAACATGTTCAGCAGTGATTGTGGTATCAAGAGGTATGTGGGATACTAACAATGATACAAAGTGCTGGGGACAGACAGAACCCAGAGTGGCCGATTCTACCAGGGGTTTTCAGAGAAGTCTCCACCAAGAAGTTGGCTTTGGAGTGTATTAAGTGGAAGAAAATTCAAGGCAAAGGGAATAGAGTGAGCTAAAAGCAAGGGCATGGAGAGAGATGCAGCATGAGCTGAGAGCCGCACACAAATAGCTTGAAACGGCAGGAAGATTTATTGAAAGTGCTTTAGAACAATCTCAGGGGATGTCAACAGGTCTCAGCTGCCATCCTCCTCCTCATCTGGCACACTCCCTGGGGCCGTGGCCTGTGTCCACCTAATGGGCCAGTACAACACCTGGCCAAGTGCCGATGGCATTGTGGGGCTTAATGAATTCCCTTTGAAGATGAGAGGGTTGTGAGGGAGAAAAGAATTTGCCACTCAAGTGAGTGAGCTGGAACGGAAGGTGTGTCCTGGCTCCTCAGGTCTAGCATTCTGGGCTAGTCAACCAGACCGCCAGGGTCACCTCCCCTGGGGCCACTGGGTTCCACTTGGGAACATCAAGTCTTTTTTTTTTTTTAGCGAGTCGTTCCTAAGCCACAACAGTTCTGGCTCACCCCTTGCCTTTATAGTTTTACCAGCATAATTGATCCCAGAGCTCAGTTTCCGCCATACCTGTTGGTTTCCTAGGGAGTGATGGTATATTCAGGCTCCCTGAGAGCACCAGCGCAGCCCCGGGCTCCTGAGGGACTGCAAGGAGGGATGCGTAAGAGCCAGACATAAATAGTCCTGAGGTGTGTAGTCATCCTTTTGGGTGCTCTGAGCTTCCTGTCCTGGGCTAAGGTTTTCTCTTGGGGTTAGCTGAGGCACCAAGAGATAAACAAAGATTTAGAGTGACTCTCCCCATTGAAAAGCTAAAAGCATTTCTAAACACCGCTTTTCCCTACTCACTGATGAATATGTCCCAGCCTTCCCTTTATCACACCTTCGTGAAAACTCTCCAAAGTATCTGTGAGGAGAGGAGAGACTACTTGAATAAGAAACATGTCCCAGTTGTCCTCCCAATTATATTGGGTCTACAATGTGTCAAAACAACCAGATAAACCACGCCAGAATTTATCGTGGCAGAGGGGAACCAGTCACCCCTGATACTCAGCCCTGAGCAGCCCAAGCAAGCCTTAGTGACTAAGGTTTTTTCCACTTACATCTCATTCTTCTGCTTTTACCACACAGTTGTATTGGGAAATGGGATCCTTGAGTAAGCAAAACAGGTCCTTCACAGATTCTCTGGTGTGAATACATTTCTTAGTCTACAATAGACATTTACAGTCAGGGAACATCCGTTCACTTTTCAAAATAACCCTTCAAGCCACTTTCATCATGTTTTAATCTGATCTGAAAAATCAAGTGTGTACACAAGCAACCAGTCAGTCAGTGACTTGGAGGAGAAGGAGACGTGGTCGATGAACAAGTCACAGGTGTCTTTACCACTCAGGGAGCTGGCAAAGGATTAATACTTGGATACAGGGTGAGCACCTACTCATCCATAAGAAGAAAAAAAATGATAGAAATAAATTGGCGAACCACATGAACATGCAAACTGCAGAAAAGGAGATGATCCTTAGCAGATAGAAAAGTAATCAACTTCACTAATAATCAAAGAATTGCAAATTGAAACATTAAAAGATGCCATTTCATGCCCATCAGATTGGTTAAAATGTTAAAAGTCTGACAAGATAAATATGTTTATATGATGATATAAAGTGATGACAAAGGACAAACCCACAGGTGATAGAATTGTAAGTGGACACAATCAACTTTAGAGAGAAACTTGGCAATATCTGCTAAATTTAAGGCTGCATATGCCTTTTATTCCAGCAATTCAACTCTCAGATAAACAAATGAGAAAAATCCTTGCATAGATACACAAAGAGTTTTGTACAAGAATGTTCACTGCATCACAGGGAAAAGTAATTTCAAAGCCCATTAGGGAAATACTTAATAAATTGTGATACATTCACAAAAAAGGTTTATGACTTAGAAGTTAAAGTGGTTGAATTAAAACTAATGCACCCAACTAATGTATTAAACCTAAGGTACAGCTAAAGCAACAACATTGAATGAAAAAAAGCAGAATAAATCAATATTTTATTATTCATGTAAATTTTGGAAACATGAGACAACACTATATATTGTCTTGGACACATACTTTTGGAGTAAATATATGAAACGTGGACAAAACAGAGGTATACCTCTTCGAGATGGTGGTTGTTCTGGAGAAAAAGGAAGGGCTGGGAGGAGGCAAAATACACAGGGCCTTGGGTGTTTTGGGTAATGCTTGTTTCTATAAAAATCTGACATTCTTAAAAGTCAGAGTGGTGGGAATATGAATGTAAAGTTCAGGATATGTTAGGTTTTGGTACAGTAACAAAGCCTCAGCATCTCAGTGGCTTCAAACAACAGTGATTTCTTTTTAGCTCAAACATGGTACATTGGCAAAGAGACCTGCTCTTGTTGTCACTCAGGGGCCACCACTGACAGAGTGACCCACCACCTCCTTGATGCTACTGTGCCAGAGAGAAAGAGAAAAACTTACATGCTCCAGCCTTGAAGTGATACAAGTCATTTTCTCTCACAACTAGTGTTCTAGAACTAGTTATGGGGTCTTACTCTGCCCAAAGCGGCCAGGACATACAACTCTAGCACATTCTCAGACATGATAAGAACCGGAGATATTTGCCTAACAGCAAGAGAGTTGACTGTAATGTGTGTCACTTAGAGTCCTCATCATCCTTTGTACAGGTTTGAATTATGTTTCCACTATCCTCTTCAGAAACGGGTCTCCACATAAACGCTCTGAGCAGGTCGACCATCTTTGCTTTTGTTTCTTTCCATGGGGACTGAATCAGCAATAGGAAACCTGATACAGAGATATGTCTTTGTATCATATGGTGCATATAGAATGGATCAAAAAGTCCAAAGGCTTAAGGAAATCCCACTTCTGCCACTCCGCTCCTACTTCCTGACACCTTGCGCTAGTCACCATACCTCCAGTGTCTATATTCCTCATGTGTAAAATGGGCATAACAATAACACCTAACTCTCTGAAGAGTTGTGATAAACAAATGAGGTATGTAAAGCACTTGTAGCTGTAACGTGCTGTATAGACATTCACTATTATTAATGACCTAAATTTTGCTGCAAGGGAAGCCTCAGGCTAGATTTGCATTTCTGGCCGACAATGACTCATACAACTTCCCTCACCAGAGCCACCTGGTTGACAAAAGAGGCCCAGGCATCATCCTGTGGTCCAACCGCTTGAAGAATCTATTGATTTCCTCTTGTGAAAGTGAGTCTGGGAGCAGGGATTCAGTGTTACTGCAGATTCCCCAAGAGAATAGGGTGGTAAAGTAGGATTCCTGCGAGCATGGCCTGGATGGGGAGATGCTCCAGGCCTACGTTGAAGCCTGGATCCCTAGATTTGTTGACTATTTGAGCTGGAAGAATAGAGAAGGGCGAGAGCAGCTTTTCCAATTCCCTCATTTTCCAAATGGGGAAATAGAGTCCAGGAGAGGGAAAAGGAGGCCCCTTCTCAAACGACAATAGATAAGAAGGAAGAAATCTGGCATTCACTTTGGGGTCTTCCATGAACTCAAAGTAACCAGGGTCACCCCTTTCCTGCCAAACACCTCAATTTCCTCCTGTGTAAAATGAGGGAACTGAACCTGACCCCCAAGGTCATTTCTAATGCCTATTGTCTTAGGAATGTCCAGTTCCATCAAATATGAAATGTGGTAGAGGTCTCCTGAAAGGTGAGCTTTCTGCTCCAGCTTTCTGCTCTCAGGAGTCATCTTCTTGTCTCCCCACACACCCTGAATGACACCTGTTAGCCTTCTTCTGTGTCCTGCTGTCTGGCCTGTTTTCTGTTGGTCCTTAACTCTACCCTTACCTGACAAATATCCCTACTTGCCAGTGTCACCTGGGGATGGGACAGAAAAACCTTTGCTGGGCAGCAGAGAACACACACCATAATTCAGGAAACAGCTCACGGGCACCCAAGTGTGGCCCCAAAAGGCAATCTCAGAGTATGCTTTGTACAGCAATATTGCTGCTGATAACAGAGCATTTCCCCAGAGCTTCAGAGGAAGTTATACAGTCAGAGGCAAGTGGAAGTCTGACCTGCTGGCCGCAGGTGCATCCTGCTCTGACGGAGGATCTCTTGCCCTCTGTTACCTGGGCCTGGCCCCTGAGATTGACACAGGTCCCTTCCACAGCTGCTAATTCATTGTGCCAGCAAGTCCCAGATGCAAATACTAATGTCATCATCTGTAGTAACAAGAGGTGGACATTACACCTCAAGTCACTTTACCTGTGAGGCACTTTCAAACCCATTAAAAGTTATTTGATTTTTGTGAGAACTGAGATCCAGGGAAGGGATTATGCACCATGCACTCCATGAGGAAGCTCATGCAAGGCCTAGAGGGGAGAGGGGTTGAAGCACTCAGATTAAATCTTTTATTTTACTTATTTATTTATTTTTGCATATAATGGGGCTGTAGGCCAGAGGTGCGGGGGCTGAGAGGATTCACCAGAGACAGAGTGGGGAGCAGAACAGGTAGATTTACTAAGATATGCTACTAAGGGGAGTAGGGGGCTAGACAGGAGAGGTCTACTGCGCTATGTAGGTCAGCTCCATGGCCGGGGATCAAACTCAGGCCATAGTGGTGATTGCGCTGAGACTTAACACCTAGGCCACCAAGGAGGGTCTCCAGGTCAGATATTCTGACTCTGATTCAGATTCTTTAACTGAGAGACAATGAAATTATCGTCATCCTATTGTAAAATTGTATCAATGACCAAGCTGAAGGACCAGTATTGAAATCACTCTCAAATATGAAGGTACCCATCAGTTCACTTCTGCCCCTTGATAAACAAGTCAGGAGAAGAAACCATTTCTGAAACCAGAACAGCATTTACATTGTGGTTTATGCTGTATCTGGTTTGTAGCATCCAGGCTTTTAGTGTCGTTCTGCCCACACCCCCCCATCCACTTTCATCCTCTAGCTGGACTTTTATTTTGATCATACAACCAAGCAAAAGAGGACCCTCTTTTCCTCACACCCATGAGTCCTACTTGCTGTTCCAGTTGTGTGTGTACCTGTGGGTACGTGTGTGTGTTTTTATGAACAACCTCAGAATATCAAAGGGACGTGGCAGACTAAAGGTTATTGCAGGAGTGCCTCCATCCCTACTCTTTAAAATCCCCCATGAGTCTCTGCTCAGAACCATCCACAGGCCAGAAGCATCAGCGTTACCTGGGAGTTTATTCGAATTATAGCACCAGAATCTGTAGTGTGAAAACATCTCAGGGATCTTCACATAAAGGTTGAGGAACAATGATCTAAAACACATACCCAGATGACTGACTCTGCTGGTGGAATCCTACTTGCCCTAGCTCTCTGAGGCAATTCTCAACAGTTCCTGCGTCCTCACACATACCCCCTGCCCTTTCTTCTACATTGATCACTCCCTCTGTTGTTTTCCCTTGACCAAATACTTCCATCCTTTGACATACAACTCAAACTCCTCTTCCTCCAGGAGGCCAAGCCAGATCTCAGCAAGGAGTGATCTTTCCTTCCTCTAAATCCCAATGCCAGAGGCTCTATCTTCAATTACAATTTTGTATGAGTATAATTTCTCTCTCTCTCTCTCTCTCGCTCTCTCTCTCTCTCTCTCTTTCTTTCTCTCTCTTTTTCTCTCTCACAATTATGGGCTTTTCAAGGTCAAGCTCTAGATCTGATTCATTTCTGTATTTCCCGAAGCCACACAATACTTTGAAAAGTTCCTACCACAAACTGGTTCCTCAATACATGTGTCTTTTTTCTTTGTTTGTTTCTAATTCAGGTATCCAGAGAGATGAATAAATTTCAGATTATTGCTCACATTCTTTTAGATAACCATGACAATCACCTAAACGTGGAAAAACTTACCTAAAATATTCAGTCACCATCATAAAAAACCTTTTTATTGACACCCTCCCCCGACACATCCACTTTGTTCATTTCATTTGTGCTTCACTGTTAGACGAGCAATTGGCCAGAATTTATCGAGAGTCAAGGGGAAATGACTGCTCTATACATGATGTGCCAATTCCAGACTGATTTAGAATCTTACCAAGAGAGAGGAAAGAACTTGATCCTATTACAAAATGGAACATTGTACCCAGATCCCAAAGCCTCTATCAGGACCTGCATTTGGGACAGGCAGAAGTCCCCTGGCCCTCATTCAGTTGCTTAATGGAGAAGACTCCAAAGACAAAGCGCCACTGGTGTTCTTCCAATTATAGAGTCATCTGATTAGAATTACAGTAAATGCATAGCTCAGTTTGCATTGTCCTGAGGTGAACCATGAACCAAGCTGCTTTGGGTGGAGAGTCCAAGGATACCAAGCTCCAAAAGTCCACTGCTTCCTCATGGGGTCGGGGGCACTCATGCAAGTGCTAATCAGCTCACCTGGAAGGGACAGACATAGTCGGGTCACTCCATTTCTAGGGACACTAGCACTCTGGGGGCCAAGGCTAGATGTAAACTTCCACTAATATTTGGAAGGAAAACTTAAATAGAACACATCCCAGACATTAAACCAACCCAGACCTTTGGAAAAAAAGATTTGTCTTTGAGATAATTTTAGAAGTAATTATTCTAGTTTATTTCCAGCCTGTCAGCATTGAGCCTCGAGAAGTGGTCTACAAATCACAAGTTTTTCCAACCAAATGGGGTAGTATTTTGGTCCTTGGCTAAATGGTCTCTGTCTGGCTCTTGCTCTGGGAGAAGAACATGGCAGAATTCTATGGAAGAATCACAAACCATTCATCCCCTTCCACTTATCTACTTACAGCGTGAAGTTTGGAAATCATTAGGGTGTCGGATCAAACCTGATTGGTATGTTATTGCTGCTTCTAATTTAACTAGCAGATTGTTAAGCATTACTGTCCCAAACCCAGCCAGGGGTGAACACCACACTTTGAAGCCACCAAGTCAAAGTGCTGTTGGATGAAATTCTGCTCTACTGGACCATGAAATGGGTTTTCAAAGGGACAGAGAATTACAGACATGTAAGCTGTGACTAAAACTGTCTCACCAGTGTCAATGCTCACAATGCTCACAATGCTCACAATGGAGCAAAAGGAAGCTTCCACGGGATGGAAATGTGCCCAAGTCCTCTGCAGAGCCAGGCCAACTCACAAGCAGAGGTCACTTCAGAGATTCACTATGAAGCCTCTGTTTTCTCATCAACAAAACTGTACAATTAAATGCACAATCAGAGACATACAATTATACACTACTCTAATTTTTTTTAAGGTAGCTTGTGGGTTCTAGTACTACAACTTGCTAGCGGGATGATTTCTGTCCTCTATTTCTTCATACAGGTTTACCTACCAAACAGGATTATCCAAGAAAATGATATATTTTAGGGGCTAATGTGATTCAAATCAGGAGACTAAAGCCTACTTTCTTATTTCCTAAAAGCCCATAGTGCAGAGGAGATGAGAAAGCCCCTCAATAGCCTTCTTAGAGCATGAAAGCACTTGCCATTTTCATTTTCTGGTCTGCACCAGAAATCATATCAATTCTGGTCTACACCAACCCCAGGAATCATAGATGTATGGAATCAGGAGATATACAGGAATTAAATCATAGAAAATATATGTACTATGTATGCATGTGTATATATACACATGCACACACATATAATGGTAAATGTATTTTTAAAAGCTTACCAAATCTAACAAGCAAACTCTTAATTGTCAAGGAAATTTGTTCTTAGTTAAGAGCAGGGAAAGGGGAGCATTGGACAATGGAGGTGGAGGAGAAATCTTTAATTACTGGTTGTTTGGACCAAACCCAATCTGCCCATCACTACCTCTGCTATTCCCGATCACGTTATCCATCACCTTTCACATGGCCTACCCTGACTGATCACTGTGCTGCCTGTATTGTAAATCAAACTTAATTTGGCATCAGTTCAGACTCACTGGGTCCTCATCAACAGAAAATCTTGAAATGACATAGAAGCCATCTGTGAAATGCTGGGACTGAAATGTGGTTGAGAAAACGTCTGTGCAACTGGGTATTAGATGATAGGACTTCCTCAGGGAAGAAACCAACAACATAGGCAACTAACATAGGCAAATGGTAATCCAAAATGGGCTTAAATACTACCCAGCGTCTTCCTAGTACCACAACCAGCCAGGGCTATCAAGACTCAGCAATCTTGGACCAACTGCCTTGTTTTGGCGATGGGGGAACAGGGTTTCAGCTTGGGGCAGTGACTGTGTCTAAGGTCACACAGCCCATATGTGGCAGACAGAGGCCACAGGCCCAGTGCCCACTGACATTCTGAGGATGGTCACTGCCCTGCAAACTCTCAGGGATGGGAACTTATTGAAAACATGGACACATTTTTTCATTGGTCTCTGATGGTTGCAGAATCTAAGTGGTTCTGTTTCTTGGACAACAAACCGAAAACTCTGCCAGGGCTTTAGCTCTCAGAAAGGGGCAGTTCAGAGCTATGGAAATCTGGATCCTGCTCCCAGCTCAGACACTAACCCTGTGTCTGATGTGCTTTGGCTCCAAACTGAAGGTCCTTTGTAGCCCCAGGAAGAAAAAAGGTTCTAGAAATTAAGAAAAATGAAGGCAGCTTTACTAGTTTCAGGAGCACAGCGGTGGTGTCAGGACCTAGTGTCTATTCAAAGCCCACCTCTTCATTTAGAGTTAGGTGGGTAGGAAGATGAAAACCCACACCTTTCTGCTAAAGACTGACATTATTAGTGCTGGACTACATGCATGTGTGGGTTTAATTAACATCAATTCCAAATTGAGAATCCTGGAGAGAATGTCTATAGATAACTTACATTTTCTCACTTGCAATTACTATCAGTATTCAGACAGGTACATAGTTGTGTTCTATTCCACTCCATAGAAGAAGAGGCTGAACACAGAATGACGGTCCTAGTCACAGAATGAAACCCAGGCTATATGGCGTTGAGGGACCCAGGCCCAGGGATCCACTGCTGTTTCCCAAGAGGAGAACAGGGAGAGGCTTCAAAAACTGAAGTCAGAGACCTCCAACAAGGTGCTACCCTCTTTCAGACCATCCTGTACTGCCACTTTGCTAGAATGTTTATTATATCATCTGTCTCCTCTTTGTCAATGCTATCCTTCTGGAACACTACTTCTAGCTCCCACCCCCTGTCTTCACAACTCCCTTAACACACACACACATATACACACAGGTAAACCAGCTAACTACTGTTTGATTGTTTGTTTCATATTCAGCTTAACTTATTTTTCCAAAGATGTGCTTCCTTACCATAGCTACCCAAAACCAGGTTTCTTTATTCCATGTTCTCTCTCCCCTTTTCAATTTCCTTTTCAAAGCTCCCCAAACTTGCAAACAACATAACTCAATAGTCATGACCATCCCATATGAGTCTTTACCTCCTTGATGACAGAAACTGTCACTTCGTTTTACCCGAAACACCTAACTCAGCAAGGAAGCAATAAAAGGAAGAACCAAGGAAGCAATAAAAGGAGTGATTCCAACACAGAGCTGATGGGGCAACAGAGGAAACCAGCACTCAAATATTCAGTAATTCTTCTTTTGTTCCTTGGGCTTTAAAAGCTTGTGTCAACAATTTGTTAATGATCCAACATCTGCCAACATATGCTAGTCCCCCTTTATACCTTTGTATCTGTGCTCGAGGCCTTCAGGCCACGCTGGCTTCCCTTTCCAGATTCTTTGTCTATGAAACCCTCACTTTTAAGGCCATTCTAAAATTTACTCTCAGAAAAATTCCTTGAACGCTTCATAGCATATAAAATATATTCCCCTACCTCAGAGTTACCCTCATATCCTGTGGTGAGTATCACGGTATCCCAGCACTGAGACCCCAGGTTATCTATGTCCATAGGCCCCATGGCGGCTCTGCTCATAAGGTGGTACTCAGATAATAAATGAAAGGATCAAGGTTTTTACCATCTCCGGAACAGGATGTGCTTATTAACCACTTCTGCAATATTTTGCACACAGTAGGTATTCAACCATGAGTTGACTTGAATGTCATCTTTCCCCCGAGATGATGTAGTGGACATACTGTACAATATGAAATCATTCAAATATACCTGCATGTGACCTTGGGAAAATTCACCTCCTGAGCCTCATGTTCACCATCTGAGGATAATCCACTGCCCTTGGGCACTGTGATGGCGAGAGGATGCTATCCATCCAGCATTTGCCTGGCACACCAGAGGTACTTCATCCACCCAGTTCCTTTTTCCCCCTCCCTTCATAGGGATCCAGCTTCACTCCTCCCTCTGCCCCTTGAAGGGACTGGACTCCAGAGTCTGGGATCCTTCCCTTCACTCCTATCTGGCCAACAGATGGCAATACCTTTTGCCCAGTGGCACCTGTTCAAATGCTTTCTGTCCTGATAGAGGAGGCAGCAACATGAATAGGCTCAAAAGATGACTCAGCTCCAGTGACTAAGGTGAGGAGGTGGGAGGGCATGGGGGCTGAAGAGGAAGTGAATGAACACTACATCTGATAAAAGAAGGCTTTGAGAGAATGGGGTTAGGCCTTGTCAGGAACATGGTGGGCTCTGACCTCATACAGACAAGCAGGGGTCTGAAAGCTTTCCCACATCCCCTCCATCTCTCCTCCTGCCAAACTCCTCCTGATTCAGGGAGACCCTACCAGAGCAAATGCGGCATCCTTCTGCCCTCTGGAGTCCTTCAGCCCACGTCCTAGCACGCATCTGAATATTGTTCTTGATAACTGGATTTTAAAAGTGTCCTATGTCACCAAAATCAATGTGCATGAGTTCCAGTCCTGACAGTCACCTGATTTCTGGCCTTAGCCTCTCCACTGGGCTCTGGACAGTGTTCTCCACCCATCCAACCACGTTGACCTCCCCAAGTCAGCTCCTTTTCTGGTTGGCTGTACTGCCATCTCTGCCCAACCACCTGACCTAGGCCCTGAGGCATCCTGGGCCCCTCTGCCACCCGCACTCATGATCACGTGACGATCCCTCCCAGCTCCAGCCACTGAATTTCTCGCATCCTTGTCTTCTCTCCTTCCTACTGCTGTTGACTCTGGCCAGGCCTTCATCATTGTTCACTATGACTCTTTCTGGTGTCTTCTAACTGGTCTCCCCACCTCCAGTCTCTGGTCCATCTTCCAGACTGCCTCCTGACTGGTGAGTGCAAATCCCATGTCTTATCCTGTACTACCTCCTTAAACCCTTCCAGTGTGTTCCTAGTTCCTACAGGAAATAGTCCGGACTCCTCAGTCTGGTGTGTAAAGCTCCTCATTATCGAGTGCCTGCCCACTTTTCTGGTGTCCCCCCTTCATCCCACCCACAAACTCATTCATACAGAGACACACCCTAGATTCCAGAGAGCCCCCAGAGTCCTGATACTTCCTTGTGCTCCTCCCACCTCTGCATCTTTAAACATCTCCTCCTTCTGGGCCTCCCCGGTGGCGCAGCGGTTAAGCGCTGCGCTGTGGAGCTGTCGGCAGCGGCGACGCGAGTTCGACGCCCGGCTGGGGAGAATCCCACATGGTGCGGCAGACCTCTCCTGCCTCGCCCGCTGCTCCCCTCAGCAGTGTATTTCTGATCTGCCTGTTCTGCTACCTGCTCCGTCTCTGGTGAACCTTCTCGCCGCCCCACGCTTCTGGCCTGTACCCCAGCTTGTATGTATAATAAAAAAAAAAGAAAAGGAGGACTTGAATGCCAGGGCATGTGACTCGCATTCTAGGACAGCTTTAACTTCCAGAGCACCGAGTCAGCAATCTGACAGTTTCGCCTTCATACTCCTGACAGCTGTTTATTTCTTTCAGTGTAATTTCAGAGAAAAATATCCAGAAGGGATTTGCTGCCCTAGATCTATCAGAAAACATATTTAAGACATTCTGTAGTTTTATGATACAAAAATCAAACACTAAATACATCATAAAAGGACAAGTTTCAGTAATAATTTATCTGAAATCAGGCAAAAAGGTTTGAAAATGCAAAACATCTTCAAAGCCCTAAGGCTTGTGGAGATTTAAGGCAATGATGCATGGGAACAGTAGAAGCTGAGAAATGTTTCCAATATTGTTTTAAGGTCATCAGGGAATAATAGAATTTGAAAGAACCTTTCAAAATTATCTGATCCAGATCCTAGCATCTGATCTCAGCATCTGGGAAAGAAACTTACTGACTTCTGGCAGGGGGGTAGGGCTGCTCAAAGACCAGAAAGCCTTAGGATCACAGTTGGTGACTGCAAATGGAGCCCAGGTCAGAAGGGGACCTGGACAAGAGGTGAATTTGGTATGCAAAGGAAAAATCAGTCCCTGGAGAGGAAGACTGGAGCAGATCATTGTTGTCCAAAGTCCAGAGTTTGCTGTAAAGTTTACTCTTGTATATCCTGTGACTTTGAACAAATGTATAATGACAAATGTATAAAGCCACCATTAGAGAATTGTAGAGTAGAGTAAGTCCTCACTTAATGTTGTTGGCAGGTTACTAAAAGCTTACATTAAGCAAACCTACATCTACAAAACTAATTTAACCACAGGCTAATTGATATAAACAAGGTGGAATTCCTACAGCATGTTTTTGGTCATAAAAATAGTACCTAATTGTAGATAAAGACCCAAAACACTTCTAAAGTCCAACGATCATTTGTATTCATTCACTCATTTATTTCCCAACCTGTGTATTTCAGTGCCAGGTCATGGATGGTCAGAGCCCATCCTGGCAATTCAGGGTACAAGGCAGGACCCCACCTTGGACAGGACATCCTACCATCACAGGGCACATCACACACACACACACACACACACACACACATGCACTCACTCCATCTGGGGCAGTGGAGACATGCTGTTGTCTGTGGGCACATCTTTGGGATGTGGGAGAAAACCCAGCACCTGGAGAAAACTCATGCAGACATGGGGAGAATGTACCAACTCAACTCAGATGTGGCCCTGGATGGGAATTTTTTTTCTCATCAGCATTTTAATGAAATGACATTGAATGAAACAAGGACCCACCATATTTCCAAAGCCCTAAAAATCCTCTGTGCTCTGCCTGTTCATCACCTTCCATGCCCTCAAGCCCTGGTAACCATTAATCTTTTTACTGTCTCTATATTTCTTCTATCTCTCTATAGATTTTTCCAGAATGACATATATTTGGCATCACATAAATGTAGGCTTTTCAGATTGGCTTCTTGCTTCTTTCCATGTCTCTTTAGGACCTGAGAGCTCATTTCTTTTTAGCACTGAGTAATATTCCATTGTGTGGCTGTACCTCAGTTTACTTATTGATTCACCTACTAAAAGACATCTTGCTTCCAGGTTTTGGCAATTATGAATACAGCTGTTTTAAATTATGTGCAGATTTTTGTGTGCACATATTGCAAACCATTAAGGAAATACCTAGGAGCACAGTTGCTGGATCATGTGGTAAGAGTCTGTTTAACTTGGTAAGAGATTTCCAAACTGTCTTCCAAAGTGGTTTTACCATTTTGTATTCTTTTCAGCAATAAATGCTAGTCTTTGTTACTCCTTAATAAAACAGCATTTGAAGTCTGTCAGTTTGGGGTTTTATCTTTCCTGATAGACATATGGTATCTTGTTTTAATTTGCAATTCCATAATGACATAAGATATCAAGCATTTTTTCATGTGCTTATTTGCCATCTCTATGTCTTCTTTGGTGTGGTGCCAATTCGGATCTTTTACTCATTTTTTAATAGAATTGTTTGTTTTTTTATTGTACTTTTAAAGAGTTCTTTGTATATTTTGGATATCAGTTCTTTATCAGATATACTTTTTGTAAATATTTTCTCTCAGACTGTCTTTTCATTATCTTAGCAGTATCCTTTGTAGATCAGACATTTTTAATTTTAATGAAACCCAACTTACCAATTTTTTCTTTCATGGATCAAGCTTTTAATGTTGTTTCTAGCACATCATAGCTCAACCCAAGGTCATCTATGTTTTCCCCGTAAGTTATCTTCTAGGAGTTTTATAGCTTTGATTTTGAGTTAATTTTGTGTAAGAAGTGACATTGCTGTCTAGAGTCAAATATCTAGTGCCATTTGTTCTAAGACTGTCCTCTCTCCATTGAGTTATTTTGCTTATTTGTCAAAGATCATTTGCTATATTTGTGTAAGCTTTATTTTTGGATTCTTCATTTGTTTCACTGATCTGTTTATTTATTCTTTCACCAACACCACACTGCCTGAGTCACTGTGGTTTATAGTTAAGTCTTGAAGTCAGGTTATGTCAGTCACTTGAGCTTGTTTTTCTGTTACACTGTGTTGCCTGTTCTGGATATTTTGCCTTTGTACATAAACTTTATGTACAAAGTTTTATGCATAAAATATCTTGCTGGGGTTTTGATTTGGTTTGCATTGGATCTATAGATCAAATTGAGAAGAGTTGATAATATTCTTTTCCTGTCTATGTACATTTATTTAGATCTCTTTTGATCTCTTTAATCAGTGTTAGTTTTCCCTCATAGAGATCTTGTACATATTTTGCTAGCTTTAACCTAAGTACATAAATTGGGGGTGGTGGGTGTCAATATAAGTGGTGTGTTTATAATTTCAAATTCCAATTGCTCATTTCTAATACATATAAAGGACACACACACATATACATACACACACACACACACACACACACACACACAAACACACAGACACTTGGTGTCTTTCAACTTTTCTACAGTCACTTATTCCAGATTTTTGTTGTTGTTTTGTTGAGATTTTTCTGCATAGAAAATCATGTCATCTATAAACAAAGATAGCATTACTTCTTCCTTTTCAATCTATATACCTTTGTTTCCCTTTTTTATCTTATTGCGTTATCTAGGAATTTCAGTTGAATAGGAGAAGTAATAGGAAACATTTTTGTCTTATTTCCCATCCTGTGGGAAAAGCATCTAGCGTCTCATCACTAAGTATGAGGTAAGTTTTTGTAGGCATTCTTTATCAAGTTGAGGAAGCTCCCTCTATATTTATTTTGCTGAGAAATTTTATATTGAATGGGTATTGGATTTTGTCCAATGCTTTTTCTGTACCTATTGATATGATCATACAATTTTTCTTCTTCAGCCTGTCCATGTGACAGATCACATTAGTTGCTTTCTCAAATACTGAACAAATACTGAATATCTGGAATAAATCCCATTTCATTTTTGCATTTATGCTCATGGGGGATATAGGTCTGCAATTTTCCTTTCTTGTACTGCCTTCAACTAGTTTTGACTTTAGGCTTATACTGGGTCCATAGAATAAGTTAGGAAGTGTCCCCTTTAACTTTTATTTTCTGGACTAGATTTTAGAGAATTGGTAATATTTCTTAATTAAATGAATGGTAGAATTCGTCTGTGAAACCATCTATATCTGATGCTTTCTGTTTTGAAGGTTATTAATTCTATATTCAACTTCTCTAATAAATATAGACCTATTCAGATATGTTTTTCTTTGTGTGGTTTTGGTAACTTTGTCTTTCAAGGAATTGATCCATTTTATTTAAGTTGTTAAATATGTGAGGGTAGAGTTGTTAGTTTCCTCTTAATGTCCACAGGGTCAGTGGTGACAACCCCATGTTCATTAATGAGGTCAGTAATCTCTTTTTTCTTAAGTGGGGTTAGAAATTTATCAGGTTTATTAATCTTTTGTTAATCTTTTCAGAGAATCAGTTTTGGGTTTTTAAATTTTTTTTATTAATTTCCTGTTTTCAATTTCATTGGTTTATGCTTTCTTTTTTATTCTTTTCTGCTTCCTTTAGATTTAACTTGTTCTTCCTTTTCTTAAACTGAAAGTTTAAATGATTATCCTTCTTCTTTCATATATATGTATTCAATGCTCTACGTTTCCGTAGCATTTCTGATTTTGCTGTATTCCAGAAACTGGTCAGTTTTTTTAGTTTTTTTTAGTTTAGAATACTTTTAAATTTCTCCTGAAAATTCCTTTTTGACATACGTGTTATTTAGAAGTATAAGTTTAATCATAAGTGTTTTGGGATTTTCTAGGTATCTTTCTGTTAACCAATTTCTAATTTAATCCCATTGTGGTCAGAAAGCATATTTTGTGTGATTTTTTATTCTTTCACATTTGTGTAGGTGCTATGGCCCAGAAAATGGGCTCATTTTGGCTAATGTTCCATGAGAACTTGAAAGAATGTCTATTTTGCTGCTGTTGGATGACATAATCCTCCAAGGGATCCTGATGATTAATAGTGTTGTTTGTTCAACTACATATTTACTGATTTTCTGCCTGCTGGATTTGCCGATTATTGAGGGAAGGATCTGGAAGACCCCCACTCTAACAGTGGATTTTTCTATTTCTCCTTAAAGTTCTATCAGTTTTTGTTTCACATGTTTTTTAAATTGTGGTAAAAAATATATAACTAACACTTACATTTCTCTACTTTTAAGTATACAGTTCAGTGGTGTTAAGTACATTCACAGTGCTGTGAAACTAAGCTCCAGAAGATGATCATCTTGTTCAATCTGAAACTCAACTCATTAATCAACCCCCTTTTTGTCGCCCCTTCCTCCCCCCCCCCCCAGCTTCTAGTAGCCGCCATTCGACTTTCAGTCTCTATTTATTGGCTACTTTAGAGAACTCATAGCAGGCAAAATTCTTTATGTTCGCGCCTCTAATAAGGTAAATTTTTCCTCTTTGTCTCTGGCAATTGTCCTTGCTCTGAAGTCTACTTTGTGTGCTATTTATAAAGCCACTCTAGGAACAGGTGATTTAAACTGCTTTAAAGAGGAGAAGGAAGGAAACTTTCCTAATTTATTGTGCTAAGTTAATGTACGATGACTCCTAAAATCTGACGCGGATGGCTCTCTCACACACACACATGCACACTCACAAAGCATCCTGTTGTTAAATCTTACAGATCTCCAACATACTTAAAGAAAAAGCTTTATAAGAAATACACAAAATGACTAAGCAAGATGTAAGAGTGAAAGAATCCTTTGACAAAGTAACTCCATTAATTAATAATTAAGAATGAAAACCTTATGATCATCTTAACTGAGTCTATAAAGCCATTGGAAAAATTCAATTTGCATTACTGAAAAGATTATCAAACAGTAGTGTGACAGAAAGAATGATTATTTGAGTAGGTAGTACCAGCATGTTGTTAATGGTGGAATGGTCTCTCTGTTTTAGATCATATTTTGATTGGGAGGCAAAGCCCTGAAGGGGTGGTTTGCCCAGGAATGCCTAACAGGGAAATAGTGACACCCCTTGGCATGAAAAGTAAACAGAAGTTCAAGGAAGGGGAAAGAAAGATGGGAGGCAAATGGAATAGAATGCATGTGGTTGAACAAACTGGGTAGAAGCCTAATACTCTTGGAGACATTGGCCAGTAAAGAAATTCCCAGCTGGTGAGTTGATCAAAGGACTTTCAGCACGGTCCTGCGTGATGTTCAGTTTATGGTTGGTATTGCACAGGGTGACTCCGCTTCTCATTCTGACCCCATAGATAGGTTTGCTTTATGTGAGGGGTTTGGGGAAACCAAAGGGAAAGGGCAGGTTGATTCCTTGTTTGTTTGATGGAGCACAGAAAATATGATGAGGGCTGGGGAACACAAGTAGCTAAAGAGTTTAGCCAGAGCAGGGAATCAGGACTCACCCCTGGAGCCCACAGAAATCTCAGCAAGAGCACTGGACTGGACTCCAGGAGTAGGGTAGGATTTGAGTCCATTTTTTAAAAAAATAAATCTCAAAGACAGGGTGACCTCTACTGAAATCTACATTACTTTAAGAATATACATGATATATCCTGCATCCTTATATGGTAAGCTACACAAGCACATTCAAGTTTAGTGTACTAATTTCAAATAGATTAAAGACTACAAGAATCTATAAGAAGGAAATATGAGTAAATATTTTCTTATAAACTGTTATAGAGAAGAAACTTCTGAAAGTTCGGTGTTCCACGCCACTAAGTCCTGGGGCATTGCTTGTTCCAGGTCATCGCTTACCACCTGGCTTCTATTTTGTGCGTCAGAAGTCTAGTAAAAATCCTTAATGGGGAGTAAGACAGATGGTAATTCTAAAGTGAGGTGTTTTATTAAATGGTGGCCATTGAGAGCTCCTTAGGTTCTTTTCTTAGACCTTTTATCTTACAGCAGGGCTTCTCAACAGTGGCACTATTGACATGTGGTCCAATTTGGCCTGGGTCCAATAAAAGAAAGCTAATGTTTTGAAATAAAGCAAACTTTTGTAAAAAAGAAAGAAAAAAGAAAGGTGGGGGAAAACACATGCGCAATAAGGTCCTGGGTTTCAAATTCGGGTACAGAGATTCAGCTGCGTCTGTGAATGTGTCCTTTGGACATGTGCTGATGTTGTCTGCACCCTGCCGTTTCCATGTGAGCCCAGGCTTGCCACGATGGTGTGGCTGCATTTTGTTTTTAATCCTAGCTTCATTTTTAGACCCTAAAAACACAAAATGGAATTCAGGAAGTGTGAATTTACTTGAACCGAACTGAAAAAAGGTTTTCTCAGCCTCTGCAAAATGAAGCTGCAGAATTCACAACAATTTTAATTATAACACACTAAATAAATACAATAAGTGACTCTTTGCTCTGAGGTTGAAATCTCTATTTTTATCTCCAAGCAAATAACAGACCAGAAGGGAAAGTTACTACATTATGAGTGGGTTATTGAATCTGAGCACCAGTAACTTTGTTGATATTATATATTGTACTGTATCATAAAGAAAATCATTTTTCCTAAGATAGACTTTTCTAGAAGAAAAAATTTCCCATAGGCAAAGAAAGATTAAACACATTTAAAACGTTGCTCTGTAAATTGTGGTCTATATACACATTGGAATATTATGTGGCCCTGAAAATGAAGTAAGTTTTGACACATACTACAATATGGATGAACCTTAACTCATGATGCTAAGTGAAATAAGCCAATCACAAAGCCACTGTGTGATTATACTTACATGAGGCACTTAGAGGTCAAAATCAGAGACAGAAAGTAGAATGATGGTTGAGAAAGGCTGGAAAAGGGGCAAACTTGGGAGTTAGTGTCTAATAAGGACAGAGTTTAGTTTTGCAAAACAACAGCTGTACTGAACATGGATTGTCATGATAGTTGCATAACATTATGAGTGTATGTAGCTCCACTGAACTATACACTTAAAAACAGTAAAGATGGCAAATATTGGGGCCTCCCTGGTGGCGCAGTGGTTAAGCGCTGTACTCTGGAGCTGTTGGCAGCGGTGACACGAGTTCAATGCCTGGCCAGGGAGATTCCCACATGGCGCAGCAGACCTCTTATGCCGCCCGCTGCTCCCCTCTGCAGTGTATTTCCGTTGATCTGCCTGTTCTGCTCCCCACTCTGTCTCTGGTGAACCTTCTCGCCACCCCACACATCTGGCCTGTACCCCAGCTTGTATGCATAAATAAATAAATCTTAAAAAAAAAACAGTAAAGATGGCAAATATTATATATATCTTACCACCTTTTTTTAAAAAAGCAAAACAAAAAATATGCTATTGTGAAATAATTTTCAAGAACAATTTTCCGCTTTCTGTCTCTGATGTGATTTCCTGTAGGGGGAGTGTCCTGCAACCCCAAGTTCTTTCGAGAAATCACCATAGCTATGCCAGGACCTTACTCATCTACATGAATTTTTAAATCCATTTTTTAAATTTCCTTAATATACATAGATAGACGACTGGCAATTGTTCACTGATGAAATAATCTCCTTTAATTTTAAAATATTGTACATAGGTGACAAGCTCTGTGATCTACTTTTGGAACCTAAGAATAAAACTCCAAGTCTTAACAGTGATTTAAAAGCCATTCCATGGAATTTTGATGAGTCTGGGGCATCTGTAAATGCTCATTTCCAAAGTGCTTTGCCTTTAGAAAGGACTGATGTAGGCAGCGTGTTGCCATGGTAACGGTTACTTTTAGTTAGTACTTTTTATAGATTAAAGTGTTACACCCTGGAGTCGCTTCATGTAAATGAATAAATCTTAAGACAGTATGGTACTTCAATTAATGTAGATTTCTAATGGCACAGAGACAGACTTAACTCACCTGAAGTGGAACATTTTCAGCCTTTATATTTGATCTGGACATGAGTTGTTACCAGAACATTTTCATGAAGATGTTTTACAAAATAAAATTAAGCTTCTTTATCCACTGAAGCATCAATATGTAATATACTATGGCAGATATGTCTATGTCAGAAGCTTGCACTCAATGCTTTGTGTTCTTCCCTGGGGCAAGAGTCTCCAGTTATTGTGAGGAATCAAAAGACTTGAAGAACACGCTGTCTCCTAATCTAGTGGGGGAGAATCAGTGGGAGCCCTGTGTAGAAGTAAATATGGCTTTGGGTATCAGTTCTCACCTTTATGCACTATGTGACCCTCAGTTTAAGTTTCCCCAGCTAGAGAGTGAGGATTATGACAGAGCAATTGTGATGATTAAATGTATCTTTAGTCTGTGGCATCTATGATTTAAAACATGACTTAGATAATAATTCAAGTCAATATTTGAAGACCATAATGTGATATCACCTCAAACTGTGAGAATGACTATTTTGGAAAACACGAGAAGCAACAAATATTGGCAAAGATGTGAAAGGGAAACCATGGTGCACTGTTGGCGGCAATGTAAACTGGTGCAGCCATGATGAGGAACATTATGAAGATTCCCCAAAGAATTAAAAATAGAAATTCCATATGATCCAGTTATCCCACTTCTAGGTATAGGTATTGACTCAAAGAATACAGAAACTTATGAAGATAAATCTGCACCCCTGTATTTATTGTAGCATTGTTCACAATAACCTAAAGTTGGAAGCAAACAACCCAAGTGCCCATGGGTGGATGACTGGAAAAAGAAGATCTGGTGTCTATACACAAAGTGGAATACTACTCAGCGATAAAGAAAAGGTGAATACCTGCCATATGTAACAACATGGATGGACCTAGAGGGTCTTAAGTTTAGTGGAATAAGTCAGAGAAAGTCAAGTCAGACAGATAGGGTAGAAATAGATCCACCTCAGAAATGCAAAGTCAGAAGTGAGAGCTCCTAGTAGCTGTGCGGCATCAGGGAATAGACTCAGGCCTCTGCTTCCACCCACAGAGGGAGAAGGGGCACAGAGGACAGTTGTCAGCAGGGCAGGGCAGGGCCTGGGCGGAGGGCCCATGGGGCAGGTTGAGCGAGGATCAGTCAACAAGACAATAGGATAGCAATGGGAGACCCCGAATGCAGCTGAGAGCGCTGTGCCTTACAGAGAGTGACGTGTTAAGAAGAAATGTTCCAGGCGGAAGATCTGGCAAAACTAAGAGGTCATGGAATCAGCATGAGGGCTGCGTGTGCCCTGGTGGGAGGAGAACAGGCCGCTCTCAGGCAGGGATCTGGAGTGAGATGAAGTCACAGAGTCACAAAGAGAAGCCCTCCTCTCGGGATTAGCTGCGCTGGCAACAGAAGTAGCAGAAGCCAAAGCTTGTCTTGAAAGCTTTAATCTTTTCTGATAAACAATTGTTTAAAGCCATAGCAGTGATAATAACAACATGTAGCTTGAATTTCCAACATTTGTCCTTTTAAAAAACTTTTCAAAATACATTTATAAACATTATTTCATTTAGCTCTCTGAACAGCTTTGTGAGTTAGAACAAGATGTTACATCCTTGTCTAAAATAAGAAGAGACCATTTCTAGAAAAGTGAAAACTGCAATTAAGGCAAGACAATTTTCAGGCCATATTCTATCTTAAAAAAAAAAAATCTAAGTGATTTCTTTTGCCTGCGTGGTTCAAAACCATAGTCAAGGTCAATTTTGTCAGTCAGTGCTCTGGGAGTCAGGAGGAAATTGCAGAACAAATGGACATCTCCAGGATGGGTCTCCTTGAGTTCTCAAGGATAGATCTTGGCAGCTGGCAGGACAGTTTACTGTGTGGATGTGTGCCCCGCACATGAGCAAGTTAGGATGCCCCCTAATCTGTGTTCTAGCTTGCCCTCTTTCTTGAGCTCTCGTGGCTCACAAGGGATGTATGGTTGTGGTTCTGCCACTAGCGCTAGAACATGACCGAGCTCATCATCTGAGCCCCCGAAGGCTTCCGTGCTGACTGTCCTATTGTAGTCCGAGACATGTCTCCTTTTCAGGCCCTAGTGTGATAGGCAGCGTCCCACGTGGCTTCCAATGAATGACCCCCACCTCCCGGTATTCATCACCCAGTGTAATTCCCTCCCCTTGTGCGTGGGATAGATGCAGTAACTTGATGTTAATGAATAAAATCCAGCAAAGGCAATGGGGTGTCACTTTCGAGATTAGGTTATAAAAGACTGTGACCTCCATCTTTTTAATTCTATGTTCTGACTCTTTTTGTGGATTTGCTCTGATAAAGCAACCTGCAGGTGTTCACCAAGGGCAGCCTCTGACCATTGACCACCAAAGACCCTATCCTAACACCTCACAAGGACCTTAGGTTGCCAACAACCAGGTGAGTGCTTGGAAGTGAATCATTCCCATACTGGGACTTCAGGTAAGACCACAGCCCGTCACAGTTTGATTGCTGCCTGATGAGAAACCCTGATCCAGACAGCCCAATCAACTGCGCCCAATCCTGATTCATAGAAACTGTGAGATCATAAATGCATTTTTAATCCACTAAGTTTTAGGGTCATTAGTTACGTGGCAATAAATAACAATCCCAGATTCCAACACTTAGGGTTATTTATTTATTTATTTATTTAAAGATTTATTTATTTATGCATACAAGCTGGGGAACAGGCCAGAGACGTGGGGCGGCGAGAGGGTTCACCAGAGACAGAGCGGGGAGCAGAACAGGCAGATTGAGTGAAATAAACTGCTGAGGGGAGCAGCGGGCGAGGCAGGAGAGGTCTGCCACGCCATGTGGGAATCTCCCCGGCCGGGTGTCGAACTCACGTCGCCACTGCTGGCAGCACCACAGCACAGTACTTAACCACTGCGCCACCAGGAAGGCCCACTTAGGGTTATTTATTTATCCATTGATATCTCAATTATAATAAGGCATTTAGAAGTTCTTAAATGTACACTTAATGTATAGTTAAATGGATACTTAAATGTATACCCTTAAATGTATACTTTTCTGGAACTCAAGAGCAGGTAGTGGGCTGCCTAGGGAGGAAAAGAGCACCCGGTATATGCCTCCAGGCACTCTTTCCTCTCCTAGACAATTGCTTCTCTAGTCTAATCCCACTCCAGTTGGGAAAGAACTCTTTCCTTGCCTTTCTGCCTGAGACTGCCTGTGTTCCAAAACTTTGTTTGGGGAGACTGTGTTCTTCCCCTCCCCTGACCTGGATTCTAAATTCAGAGCCTATTGCTATGTTTCTGAGCCTGACCTGGTCAGCAGATCTTCACTGCTACTGCATTGGAGAGTTGACTTATGGGATTCCTGACCTTGTATTGCAACCCCATTAATCAAAATCACCTTGGCAACCCTGTAGGCTGGTCCAGTTCTCTCCCGAGCAGTACCAAGCCGGGTTCTGAGTTACCAAACCAGGGCCTAACTAGCTCCTGGTGTGTGACCTTGGTCCATGGCTCTGAAGCGTTTCATTTCCCCAACCCTTCCAGCTCCACCACCTTAAGGAGGCGTGAGCACGCTCCAGAGGCATGTGCCAAGTTCTGAGCTGGTTCTTCCTGTCTTACCGGGGGGTCTGGGACAGGACTTGTGAACATGCCAGCTCTTCAAGGGGAGATAGGCATGCACCAGCTCCAAGTAGTTTGGCAGAAGGCACTGCCATTCAGTGGCGCAGCAGGGACTCGTGAGAACCGTGGGGAGCGGAATGAGGTGGCAGAGACTCCGTCCCAGGCCCTCTCGGCAATTATGAAGCAGCCTGTTGACTTGGCGCCAAGAAGAGAGTAAAAGTTCCTTTCCTGGCGTCCAAGGACTGTAATAGACCCATGCCAACCTGCTTGCCCAATCTGTTCCTCACCAGGAGCCCTCTGCTCTTGCTGCTTTCTAGTCCAGAATTCTCTACTTTGAAATGTAATTTTTTGAATGGATGAACCTCATTGACATTATGTGAAGCAAACAAATCCGAATGCAAAAGCGTAAAAACTGTGCATTTCACTTGGATGACATTTTAGAATAGGCAAACTTAGCAGAAGGTTCAAATAAAATTGTTGCCTCTGGTTGGTGAGGGGATGCCTGCAAGAGATATGGAGGAATTTTCTGATGGGGTGGAAATGTTCTATATCACAGGGGTGTGAGTTACACCGGTTGTGCATTTGTCATAATTGCACAGTGAATTTTGTCATTTTGTCACTATGCCATTTTGATATATGTAAGTTTTACCTCCAATAAAATTGTAAAAGCAATTGATAATTGGGCCTCCCCAGTGGCGCAGCGGTTAAGCGCTGCGCTGTGGAGCTGTCGGCAGCGGTGACGCAAGTTCGACGCCTGGCCGGGGAGAATCCCACATGGTGGGGCAGACCTCTCCTGCCTCGCCCGCTGCTCCCCTCAGCAGTGTACTTCTGATCTGCCTGTTCTGCTCCCCACTCTGTCTCTGGTGAACCCTCTCGCCGCCCCACACCTCTGGCCTGCACCCCAGCTTGTATGTATAAATAAAAAATAAATCTTTAAAAAAAAAAAGCAATTGATAATTGAGTGAGGGGCAGAAAGCAGGTGGAGTTATTGGAGGAGGAGGGATGGCAGTTGCTGCTAATTAGTCATATCCATGTGATGTTACAGTTGGCCACAGACCACTTCTGCTCCACCTTGCAGCCCAGGCGTGTCTCAGGCTCCACCTCTAGGTTTATGTCATTACACTTCTGACATTCGCACAAGTAAAAAACCAACGAAACACATCTCTCCAAGCCTATCCTTAGCAACAGATGGCTGATTTGAAGCTGGGTAATTGATATATAGGACTTATGGCCTTAGAATGCTTTCTTTGTATATGTCTAAAAGTTTCCATGATAAAAAAAAAATAGTGACTTTTCCCATTGAGCTCATTCTGTGCTAGACACTGAGCTACACGGCACAGCACTGACAGACAAGGCTGCAGGGTAAGGAATAAACTAAACATGAAATTTTCACTTATGAATTTTAAGTACATGAAAAGGGGAGAATGTAGAATGAATGAAAGAAATGCTGGCCTTTCAAAAGATCTTAAATTGTTACTCATGAGTGATAACCTAGTCTGTTTATCACTCACCATAGATAATTATCACTCACCTTAGATGAAATACTAAATGTCTGTTGTCAGATCCAGAAACAAAGATTGCTCTGAAATACTTGCTTCTTCCCATTTCTATACCTTTGTTTTATTTCCACCAATGCTTGCTTCCTTCTGGTCCTCCAGACCTATGCAAATTCCACTCCTGCTTTAGCTGCTCTACTCAAAGCATGGATCCAAGGCGATGGGGTCTTGTACTAGCAGGTAAATCAACCTGCTGCTTTTTTCATTGAGAATGCTATGTGATGAGAAGAATGTCAGCAGAACTAATTGTGCTAAGTGATGTGGTTGATTTACATTCTGGTTCAAGCTAGATTCTTGGACCAGCCACCAGCACCGGGACCAACTCTAAGGTGATGGTTCATTGAGTTCACCTAGAGATTGTTCAGATCCGCATCAGAATCTCTGGAGACAGGTCCAGGCATAAATATATTTTGAAGTTCTCCATGTGATTCCAGTACACAGCCAGGCAAGAACCTGTGATTTATGAACTGCCAAAGTCACTTCCTCTCTGTGAAATCTTCTCTCTCTGTGCTGGCTCATGAAGAGTCTCCTTTATCCAACCCCCTCAACAGTACTGACTTCTAGTCTGCTATCTAGTCATATATCTAGTTATGTGGGGGCTTGTGCTACTTTATAGAATGCAAGCTTGGTTTCTCTGATGAAGATGTGTGGATATGTGTTTTAGAGGTTAAAGACTGTCTTTTACTTATTTGGAGTCCTAGAAACATTTAGCAGTATGGTGTTTACTAAATACTTAATCAGAATTTTAATAATGAAATATTTTCTTATTAAAAATTGATTGTATTTTTTAACCCCTATCTAGAATTCTCTCTCTTTGTCTGTCTGTCTGTTTCTGTCTGTCTGTCTCTGGAGTTCTCCATGTGATTCTAGTACACAGCCAGGGCAAGAACCAGTGATGTATATGTGTGTGTGTGTATTCTTATGATCTAGATTTTTGCATCCTACCCCCCAAATTCATATGTTTAAATTCTAACCCAAAGGCTCAGGGCATTAGGAGGTAGAAACCTTGGAGTGATTAAGTCATGAGGGTAGAGCCCCCATGAATGGCATTAGTGTCCTTCTAAAGAGACCTGACAGAGCTCCCTCAAACCCTCTGCCATGTGAGGAGACAGAGAAGATGGCTGCCTATGACCAAGAAACGCTAGGCAGACACCAAGCTACTGACCTCCTAATCTTGTTCTTCTCAGCCTCCAGAACTGTGAGAAACAGAGGTTTGCTGTTTATAAACCAGGCTATGGTGTTTTGTTATAACAGCCCGAATGGACTAAGATTATATTGTACCTGGGAACTACAATGCTTTGACTAAATAGGGATTAAAGTAAGAATTCCATTTCAAAGCACTAAACTAAATGATTGTTACAGGGATGTGTTCTTTCATAAAGGAAATGTTGCAGTAGGTATGAACTTAAACATAATTTTCATTTATTTAGTTTTGGGATGTAGCAATTCAATGTATTTGCTATTAATAGAGTCTACCTATATTATTTTTGCTATCTGACCTTATTCAAATGCTCAGTTGTTTATAGGGGAAACATTTATTCTCATGGAATTACTGAAATGAGCTGAGCTGACTCAGGTCTTGAAGAACCGCTAGCTGATTGAAAAAGAGAGAAGAAAGAACTTCCACGCATACATGGTGTAAAATTTTTTTTAATTGAAAAAAATTTTGCAGCCTAGCATGAAGTTGGCATCAAATGCCCTCTTGATTGAAAAGATTATTTTCTAGGGGAACTACAGTGCTTTGACCTAGCAGGGTGTGAACCAGAGGCTGGTCTCTTAAGCCACACTGATGAGGACTAAATTCCCCCTATCAACCAAAACATTCTTTCCATGCAAGACTTAGCAATGAAAATAAACAAAAGCCTTAACTGTCCACTACATATATCACAAAGAATGTAAAATCTTTGAATTTTATAAATACTATTTTGTGTTTTCTTTTAATTGCTTAGTTGGCTGTGAAAACCATTATTTACATTCCTTTACCATATGGTTGTTTAACTTGTAAGTAATTGTGAAAGAAAATAGAGAATCAATATCACTTCTCAGAAGCTCACATTTTCTTTAACCTCCAGAACTTTACATCAGAGACATTGTTATGAATCAAAGGCCATCATTCCTTCATAATGGAGTTCATAAATTAAAATTAGGAGAAGAGTAGATGGTGCTGATGGGAACGCTAAGCATGCATATAGAGTGAATTATTCCTTGAAAAAAATAAATCACTGTCAAAGCCAAGTTTGAACAAGTGGAATTTAATAATTACTTCATAGTACCATCTAGTGGTAATCTGTCTCCACCCGGGTGTTAATTGAGGGTGGTGGCTTCTATTTTAATGGCAAGAGTGTGGGTTTTGGTCTCCCTTTGCTGAGGTACATTTGACCGACATAGTTTGGGACATGGCAGGGAAACCATGCAATTCTCCTTTGATTCTTAGTTAACAGAGGCTGAAACTAGTGAAGAAAGGAGGAAGAGAAAGACTTCCAGTTGGAGGTGATCGACCAAACCATGATCCTCCCTCTGAAAGCGCTATTGCAATGACCAAAGAATCTAAATATAAAAGGGAGAGTAAGTCCACGATAGTGCTGGAAATCTGGGAAGGGTACTTTTAAGGGACCAGGAGAGACAAAAAAGCAGATAAAATCAGGTTGGTGGCAGTTCTAGAACTTGTCTCCAGGATCTGTCTACTAACAATGCTCCTAAATAAAAGAGACTTGTGTGAAGGATGCTGCCTGGGGCGGATATCTGAGCCAGAACAAACAGTGACCTGGTTAACAACGGCTCCAGGGGACAAGCAGGGCATATATGAAGAAGAAAAGTGACACTCAGAACCTCAGTGACAGCCTGTCCGGTCACACATCCTGCTCAGAATCAACAAGTAGCTATGCCAGAAGCGTCCTCACTGCTGGAAGATTAGAAACAAGATGGTAAGTGAACAATGGAGCAGACCTGCCTCACAGAGCCTCACAGAAGGTAGCCCTTCTGGTGGGCTTCATAGAGCAGGCCCAGAAGGCAGCTCGCCCCCCCTGGTGGGCAGGAGACCACATTTCTTTCATTCTTTGGGTGTGAAGAACCAGCCGGCCACACCCTTAGGTTCTGACCACATACGCCCCCGGGAGACTGAGGAATTCCAGGTTCTCAAAGGCACAGGACTCTGGAAAGGGCACCAAATCCCAGGCCTGGCGCAAGTCACTTCAGCGATGAGACCTCAGTTTCCAAACCTGTGACTTGGGGATCGCTACACTTTGTGGTGCTGGAGATAGGAATTAAAGTAGCGCATGGGCATCACTTGGGAATCTTGGCAAGACATGGATCCTCAATACCTCATGGGCCCACTGAGAATTATGAAGAGACAGAGGGAGGCTCATTCTGCATAGTGAAAATGTTTAGATAGAAGACGTGACAACATTTCTTGCCACTTGCCCTGCATTGTCCCCTTTTTGATATATGGAGCAGTTGTCAATTGACTTCTCCCTGCACCCTGCAGCCTAGTCTCCATGTGGCCTGACACCTATGTCCCCGGTTGCCACCTGCTTGTGCTCAGGACAGCCACTGCCCGTTTCTCATTGGTGGATTGTAGGTCTTGGATACGGTTGCCTGGGTGAATTCACACCACTGTGTGGGTAGGGACAGAAGTCACTCTGATTTATTCTCTGTTCTTAAAAATTTAGGTTATCCCCCGATGAGGCTGAAATCAATTATAGCTTTCTCAATCCTGCCTTTCATTTTTCTTCAACATGCTCTTCTGTAAGCAAATATTGTTCTTTTTAACTGCTGAATGAACAGAAAAAGGAGGAACACAAAGGGCTCCTGTGCCAGACGATGCCCTCTCTCCAGCGCTGCGGGAAACAGGGGCACAGCACGTGCCATTGTTTCTGAAATCAGGTCTCAGTGCAGAGTGGGCCAGTCTGAGAGACTTCATTCCATCCTGATTTTTGCAGCTTGGGCTGGTGGTGTCGGGATCCATTTGGCTTGGTCTTCCTGGGATTCGCTCGGGGGTGGGGGGTGGGGAGAAGGTGGAGATGGGGGGCCCAGAGCAGCGCCTCGAAGTGCAGTGGAAATGACCTCCCACAGTCTACAGATCAAAGTTGGTTTTCACATCAGTGTGGCAAAAGCCATTCAGGAAGGAAACACTCCTGACCTCCTGAGAAAATCACATGGACATCCCCTGGCCTGTCACTAACTCACAGAACCCGCATAGAAATTTGTAGCATTGTCTATAAGACTGAATCTCCTCAAGAAGCATATTTAAAAGAGAGAAAGACAAATGCTGTATTATCTCACTGACCTGTGGACTCTAAAAATGCCAAATTCATAGAGACAGAGAGTAGACTGGGAGCCAGGGGTGGGGAGTAGGGGGTGGAGGAAATGAGTGAAAGGGGGTCCAAAGGTACAAACTTGCAGTTATGAGATGGATGAGTAGGGAGGGAGGGCGTCACATACAGCTCAAGGACTGTAAGCAACAATCTATATTTGTATGTTACTAACATAGTCCTTAACTGTCACAAGAAAAACAATCTGTAACTATGTCAGTTCCTGCCATCAAAGGGAAGCTGTGTCCACCATGCCAGGCGCAGGAACCTCTCAGAGCTTTGCCCCAGAATACTCATTTCTCCACATAGCAGGAGAAAGGACAGAAAGCGGGGCGTGCACTTTCTAAGTGAACAGACTGTGATAACGGGTCTCCAGGTACATATTTACATTAGTAAGTCTGAAAAATGGTAAAGTCAACCATACATGCTAATTAAACACAGTACATGCTGGCTTGTGTCCTTTTCTACAATACTTACTAATTATCCTAGCTTGGGTGTTTATAAGGAAGCCATGAGCAAATTAAAGAAAACTGATGGTTCATATTTTTTTTCCTGCCTTTTCCAGGCAGGGACATTGAATAGAATGAATAGGAATCATTTCTGGATGGTTTTTGAGTTCTCGGCTATTCAAGGCCTTCCTATCAGAAAGACTGTACTTGCCAGAAATGGCCACAAAGGCTTATTAGCACAGTCTGCGTTTTATTCTAGCCCATAAAACATGTCATTTGTGAGTAAAAAAAAAAAGCAGCTGAAGTCCCCTCATATTTGAGTAACTCCAGAATATCTCACATGTTGAGCATTAAAGTTCGTTGGGGAGTAGGGGGTATCATTACCATGTATTTTAGGGGAACACCATAAAATTCTTGACCACCTATTCAGATATTAGAATTTTATTCCTGAAGTGCATAATTATCTGGGATGCTTCAAAAGAGTAAAATAAGCCTGCTTGGGGGTCCAACAAAGAGCAAAAAGGACAATCAGGCACACACTTCAATCAGGCCTGCCAGCCTCCCAGCCCCCTGGCCCCCCAGCCCTGTTGCCTGCCCCCTACCTGGTTGCCTTTCCACAAGAAACCATTAAAAAGCATAAAAAGCCACCGAGGGCTCCAGAACTCTTCCCTTCCCTTTTGACCCATCTGCACAGCTCCACAGTGAACCTGTGTTCCCTGGTTTTTCCTGCCTTTACAATAGATATACCACATTTGTTCGTCCACTCATCAACTATTAGAAATTTGAGTGGTGGTGGTTGTTTTTTTTTTTTTTTACATTTTAATATGACAGTTTTATTAGGAAAAGGGTAAAGAAAGACACCTGCATAGTTACAAATGGGCAGAAGATCTGCCACACCTGTTTTGCAAAGGGAAAGGGTTGTGAAAAGAAGCACCTGCATAGTCATGGGTAGGCAAGAGAGCTCAAAAATTTGGGTTATTTCTGCATTCTGACTATTATGAATAAAGCTCTTAAGAATATTCTTACACAGATTTTTGTGTGGCCACATATTATTATTTCTCCTGAGTATATACCTAGGAGTAGAATTGCTGGGTCAGATGGTAATGCTAACATTTTAAGGAACAATGATCATTTTTGTGCCTTCATCTGTAAATGAAAGCTCAGTCCAACTTCCTTAATCTATTAACATTTTCTGTCTTTCATTTAAAAGTCCTCATTAAAACAAGAAAGATATAGCTCTGTTAGACAACTGAAATCATCCCAGGTGGTGTGGGGGGTTATGGCAGGATTTTTTTCACCCCATTGACATTTACTTCAGTATCATGAGATTTTAGAGAAGATATATTGGATTTTTATTGCAATAAAAAACCCATGCTGTGTTGAAGCTCATTATTAAATAGCTGGGGTACCCAATTTTGAAAGTGTCATCGTTAAACTTACACTACTTTCCAGAAAAACCTACGTTCTTACCTTGGTAATAAGAAAACAGGTGAGCAGGTAAGGACTGATCTCCTCCAGGTAAGAGCAAAAAGCCTTTGGACCTGTGGAGAAAAGTTTCAGAATAGACAACTCCACTTTTTGGGGATAGCAGTAGTGGGAGAGGATCTCCTTATACTCATTCAAAGAGAGCATGCCGTCATACACCATGTGGGAGCACCCTGCTCACGTTGAGTTCCTTCAGTATTTTTTCTTTATAACTCTTTTGTATTGCCAGGAGCTCTTGTTCCTCTTCTCCTTTTTCCTCTGTGTTGTTGACTCACAGTCATAGAACCAATACTTGGGCCCTCTGTTGAACATCTTGGCACCTGTGGAGCTGGTGAACCATCTCTCTCCTGAGCCCTGCTGCTTAGTGCCTCAGTGGCGACTGTCTGCACTGCATGGGCATCTGGAAGCAAATTCATCCTGCTGTCTGGAATTATTATTATAGACCTGAGGGAGAAGGAAGGCCTCAGATTAAACGGGCAGTGCTGACAGTTGTGACCTAAGAGGATTGGGCTGCACTAATTAGCCCCTTGCAACAGTTAACTTCCAAAGGTGAACAAGAGACGCAGTCTGCTAACTTCTGTTGGATTGAAATTCTCCCTATCAGCCCTCAGGCTGCCCCCTACACTCCTGCTCCCAAATGAGGACTTGCAGAGTGACAAACATAACATGTTCACCATCTGTATTGAATGTTTTCATCATATCATTGGAAGCTGTCTCGGGAATGTGCTGCTCCTCTGTCCCTGGACTTCTGGCCACTATAGTTTAGGGTTAGACCTGGCTTTGCAGCAAAGCCACAGACAGTAGAGGGAGCAGCCAGTCTGGTTGCATAATGGCATTTCAGTCTTCTTAAATTGTCTACTGAGTGCTGGTTCTTAGAATCAAGGTGTTTTTTTTTTCTTTTAGAAATTCACTGTGATGTTTTGGTTAATTGATTCAACCCCATGAGTGACCCTTCTCCTCTGATCAGCCCTTGGGGTGCACTTAATGAAGTCAGATTAGAAGAAGGGATTATTGCTGGCTCAGCACAGGTTTCTGCCACAGCAATGCCTCACTGAGGATCCTTGTATATAATATGATTGCTCCAAGCCAGTCTTCATGTGACCATCTGCTCGGAACCTTCCAGGTTCTGGAGAATACTCATCACCTGAGTGGTTAGATCTGCAGGTGGCCAGCTCTGCCCTCGCCTGTGCCCTTTGACCTTCTCCTCTCCATCTGCCCATGTGAAGATCACAGTATCAGATCCTTCTACCCACATCACAGGTGTCTCCTCTTTAAGAGTCACTGTGAGATTGTGTACAGGTAAAGAGGAATGATTTAAAGAAACCCACGTGTTTCCTGCATTTCCTTCAGTGAAGAAATTGATAAAGATCTGTGGTTTTTATAATATTCTTGCTAATTTGGTTTATAGAAGCAGTCAGATGTTTTTCTATAGTTTCTGTGTAGAAGACTTACTTTTCAGATGTCAGAACCCCATGGAGATGGTCTGGTAATGGAAATCAACGAAAATATTCTCCTGGTTTTGCTGCTTATGTCCTGGATGATGTTAAGAAAGTAACTTTACATCATTATCGTATTAACCACGTGCTTCTGATGTTTTGACATATTGGATCCTGGCTGACCCTGGAGAGACTGCCCTCTGAAGGCTACCAATCCTTACAGGTCACTGCATACCTGGCTATAAGTGAGTGTCAAATGCAAGTAGCCAATCCACAGCCCAGATCCCCAGCCACCTCCTTTGTGGGGATCTCACCATAAGGTAATTATCTCTCAGACCTAATCATCCCTGCACCAGCTTCCAGACAGCTAGGGATAGCCCCTAGGCCCTAGAGCCCACTGAATTAGTCAAACCAGCAATGCTAAGCCTGTTTACCCAACCCACCAGTTCCTTCCTCAGGAAACCACAATAAAGGCTTTACCCACATTTCTTTGTTTCGCCTCCTGACTGACCAGGTACTTCCCATGCAGCCCTCGTGGTGTGGAGCATCCCCTGCTGTTGGGAACGGCCATCTTTTCAATGGTAGTTGATAGACTTTTGGCTTCACTCTACCTGAATTACAATAGACCACACACTTAAGAACTTTCACTGAAAGTACAAGCCTGGGGCCTCCCTGGTGGTGCAACGGTTGAGCGCTGCACTGTGGAGCTGTCTGCAGCGCGCGATGTGAGTTCAATGCCCAGCCAGGAGAATCCCACATGGTGTGGCAGACCTCTCCGGCCTCGCCCGCTGCTCCCTCAGCAGTGTGTTTCTGATCTGCCTGTTCTGCTCCATACTCGGTGTCTGGTGGACCCTCTCGCCGTCCCACGCCTCTGGCCTGTACCCCAGCTTGTATATATAAATAAATAAATCTCAAAAAAAAATAAAAGTACAAGCCTGGAGCTCGTCTGTGAAAATATGTGACGCACTTTGACCCTCTGAAGAACAGGACAGGCTGTCACAGAATCCCTGCTATCTGTCTTCAGCACCAGCAATGAAGGTAAATGAGCCCCATGTTGAAACTTCTGAGGTAAATTGTGCCATCTTGTGGTGGTCTGTGGTTTCTCAGGTTATTTCTTTTTTCAGGTAGACTTTATTATTATTTTTTTAGAGCAGTCCACGGCAAGGTTTACCAGAAAATACAGAGAATTATCATACCCCCCCCACACACACACTCACAACTTCCACCTCTACCAACCTTCCCACCAATTGTGAACCTGCATTCACACATACTTATCACTCAGAGTCCAGAGTCTGCATTAGGGGTTATTCAGTGCTGTGCTTTCTGTGGGTTTGAACGAACAGGTGCAGTTGCGTGTCCGTCATTTTAGTGCCATACAGAGTCTTGTGCTCCCCCTAGGAACCTCACCCCCGTGCCCACAGGTCATTTTACTGTCACCAAATTTTAAGTTCCAAGTCCCTTTTACTCTTTGATTTGCTTTGTTTGGATGTCCACAATGTGACATAGAATGGTGATGAATAAAACAGACAACCTTCCCTACCCTGGAGAAGTAGTACAGGTCGGACTAAAAAAGAGTCAAGTAGAGAAAGAGAATGAACTGCAACCTTCTGAATCTATCTAATCTGATGGGTGAGAAACCCATCTGATGGGTGATGACACCTTAATGCAACTTGAATTTACATTTTGTATTAGAAGAGTTAAACATCGTTTATATGTTTTAGCACTATTTTTCTATCTTTTTTTCTTTCTTTTTTTTAAAGATTTATTTATTTATTTTTTATTTATACATACAAGCTGGGGTACAGGCCAGAGGCGTGGGGTGGCGAAAGGGCTCACCAGAGACAGAGTGGGTAGCAGAACAGGCGGATCAGAAATACACTGCTGAGGGGAGCAGGGGGCAAGGCAGGAGAGGTCTGCCGCGCCATGTGGGATTCTCCCCGGCCGGGCGTCGAACTCACATCGTCGCTGCCGACAGCTCCACAGCGCAGCACTCAACCGCTGTGCCACCGGGGAGGCCCACTATTTTTCTATCTTTTGCCTATTTTTCAATAGCCTTTTGGTCTTTTATTTCTAAAGTTGAATTAAATTTGGGAAATTACTCCTTCGTGAGAGATGGACATTGAGACTATTTTTCCCAGTATGATGTGTATCCTCCATAATGAAAGTGCAGTGTTTATATATATATATATATTATTGCTATTTATATCTTTTACATTTTGTATTCCCCTTGGGTAACCCAGCACTAATTCACCTGTGATCCATCTCTGTGGTCCCTTGTGTCCTTTTCTACTCCATTTTGTGCCCTTATCCTCCACCCCCACCCCCTAAGTGTTTTTCTTTTTAATGCATATCCAGAATGCCTACATTCTTAGTATGTTTTGGATCTCTTTTACATTTTCGTGTGTGTGTGTGTGTGTGTGTATACTTGACCATTACATACCTGTCTGTCTGAGCGTGATCTTATATATACCTCTTTATGTGATGGTAGAGTACTGCCGTAATGCCCAAATTTAGGGCTTTGTGGGTCAGAAAATATCCAGTTCGCAATGACATCCCATAGGCTCCAGACTGCCTGCATTTGAATCTCAGTTCATGCAGTGGCTGTGTAATCCTGGTCAAATCACTTAGCCTTTCTGCTTCAGTTTCTCCATCTAGAAATGGATATAATAGTATTTGTTATGAGTATAAAAGGATTTAATATTTGTAGAGAAATTAGAAGAGTGTTTGTCACATTCTAAGCCCTAAGAAAGTTAACAAAATTCAATTCGTGTTCCGGTCAGATTTATTTTTCCGCAGAGATCTTCTGTGTACCCTGACACTTGGGCATGCTTTGTATGAGGTCAAAGAAGGTCAATTCGCAACAGCCACTTCTTAGAAACTGGTTGCAAGACGAAGGAATAGTGATTGCCAGGATTCTCTAGAGGAGAGGAGTCACGAGTGGCGACACGCTGGCAGCTCGCCGACACACCTCTAAAAGCACAGAGAGCCCGCTCAGGCACTAAGCCACTCAAGACGCGGGCACCCACGCGTACCAGGTGGCCCCACCTGGACAGATGCCCAGCGTCGGCCCCGCCCCCTGCACTGCGCACACCCCTAAGGCCCCGCCCATTCCAGTCGCCCCGCCTATCCACCGTCCCTATGGCCCCGCCCCAGCAGTGCGCCGAACCGCAGCCCCGCCCCTCCCCAGCGCCCTCAGCAGCTGGCTTGGCCCCGCCCCGCCCCGCCCCGCCCCGCCCCCGCCGTGCGCCCCGCTGCTGGCTCTCGATCCCGGCCGCCGCCACCACGCTGCGGGGCATCGGTGCCCGCGGGAGGACGGCGCCATGGCGGCCGAGGCCCTGGCGGCCGAGGCCGTGGCTTCGCGCTTGGAGCGGCAGGAGGAGGACATCCGCTGGCTGTGGGCGGAGGTCCAGCGGCTGAGGGACGAGCAGCTGAACGTGCCCGACCGGGCCCTGGCCGAGGGGCCGTGCCACTCGCAGGAGGTGGCGCAGCTGCGGGCCGAGAACCGCGACCTGCGCCACCGCCTCCACCGCCTGCGGCTGTGCCTCGCCGAGGAGCTGAGCCACCAGGCGAAGCTGGAGAGCGCAGCGCGGGCGGCGGCGGCGCCGAACGAGGCAGGGCGCGCGGTGGCCGGCGCTCAGGTAACCCGGCCGCGGGACACTTTACAGCCGCGACGCCGCCACCGAGCGGCTTTCCACTCTGCCGAGGTGCGGGCGGCGCCCCACGGGTGTGCCGGCCCAGCCCCGCCTCTGCGCCCGCTGTGGCCTGGGCGCCCTGGGACCCCTGCAGTTCTAGCCATCACCAGCTGACCTAATGGTGTCACTTCCCAGCCCTTCGAGTGATGCCTGTCCCCCATCTTCTCTTGTAGCAAAAATAGCATTTCCTTTGTTTGCAAAAAAACTGCGGGAGTTTTTAAAACTGTCAGTTCTCTCTTTGGGCAGAAAACCAGCAGCTACATCTCCAACCTTTCAGTGGCCTAGAGGGAGTGGGTGGCTGGTGGTGGTGGTCTGCAGTTGGGGGTCTGTCTTGAAATCTGTGTATTTAATATTATTATTTAATAGAGTATTGTTGTATTTTGGTTCACTTAGGGACACATTAACTCCCTATGACTTGGATTTGTTAAGTTTTGAAGGTTTTCTCAGACTGCAGCGTGCTTTGTGCTTCTTACGGTGACTGTAGTCAACATCTTCATGAAATGACCATTGAAAGACTCTGGTGGCAGCTCCTCCACCCTTTTTCAGCTCCATTATTTGGTTAAAGTTTAGAAGGGAAAACTTTGAGGAGCAAATATGTTCAATGTAATTAGCAAGAATGTGAAAAAGCACAAAGGGAAGGGGGGGGCAGAACAGACGTGCCCATTGAGGGTGTGGTTGGGAGTAACCAACCATGGGACCTTTGCTGCCTGCTGGCCCTATGCCACCTCCTGCCTGGGGGTTTCGGAGGTGTTGCTCTTTCTTGTCATTGGTAAGAGTTTATAACTCATCTTTCTTTCTCAGGCTCCTTCTAGTCCAAGTCAGGAAAAAGACATTAAACAGAAGAAGGAAAGTAGGCTTGACAGTGAGGTAAGTCATTGCTGTGGAAACTATAGAAAATGCTGTCTGTAAGTTAAATATACTTATGTAGTTACCTGCTTATAGCGTTCAATATGCTTATAGAGTTGATTTTAAATTAGAACATAATTATTAACTGAATTACACCTGGCCACAGTAACATACTTTAAACTTTGTCAGCTTTAAATACAAGATGTCTTAGAGGTGAACTCACCACACAGCTGAAAAGTGCTCCTGAGTTTAAGTTGAGAGAGCAGAGCTTTTGTGTGAAGGGAGCTAGCTCCTTTGCTTTTTTACAACCAGAGTAGTTATTGAGCATCAATAGTAAGATCTGAGGAGGAATACCTGGCCTCGAAGGATCTGTCTGGTTGAGTTCAGACAAATACAAGAGAAACAACCAGAGAACAAAGTAAGATGGTGTTTAAGTGAGTGCTGACATGTGTGGCTTTGCATACATATATGTGGAACATGGGGAAAAGCTGGCTGTAGTAATTAGAAGAGGTGGGCTTCGAGCTGGACCATGAGGGCTAAGAAGTCAGCAAGTGGAGAGGAGTTACGAGCCATAATGCAGACTAGCACTGGAAATAACCAACTTCTTGCTGACTATGGAACTTATTTCGAGCTGAACAGTTAGGAAAAAGTGGACTGGGAATGTTAACCTATTGTATTCTAATGATTTAAGGAGAAAAATCAACCAAGTTTCATAAAGGAAAGATTGAAGTTATTTGAAATATTGAAGAAAGACCAACAGCTCTTGCTTGCCTCATATGGAAAAAAGGGAAAGACCAGCAGCACAATCACAATAAGAATGACTGACAGGAAGACAGTGGAAGGGGAAGTTTGGAAAACAACACCCTATCAAGTGGCTGCTGAAATCAGGTAAACCACAGTTTGGAGAAGGTCTTCAGATAGATTATTGCACCACACTTTGGGGATATGTGTTCTTCGGAACTGCTATTTTTTTTCTTGCTTAGTTGATTAAATGTAATTAGTTAATTCTTTCTCTTTGATTTCTAAAGAAAAACAGATAACACTTGAATAAGTATTTGAATCTGAGAGAATAAGCTCTTCCTCCTTGAACAGCCGAAGTTTTAAAGGTCTGGTAAAAATATGTAGTAGAGAAAAATATATAATCTTTGATAGGCCACATTATATTGACTTTGTTCATTAAAATATTCCCGTGAGCATTTCTAGCTCTTTTGATGGAGTAGAGGTCAGGAAACCTAAGTCTGAGCCTTTGTTCCTCCAGTAGCTAACCTGGGTGGTTCTCCAGGCAGATTGCTAAGGCTTTTCAGGTCTGTTTTCTTACATCTCAATGACATCTCAATGGGAATCATGATTTTCCCATTTACCTTATGAAGTTGTAAAGATTAAATAAAAGACCGTATTTTCCTAAAAACACTGAAAAATAAAGCATCACTAGAAAGGTTAAAAAAAAAGTGTTTACTGATGGTAGGTTGAGGATGACCGTGTGTTATGGCTATTACCAGTCCTGAAATAAGTCCTTTGAGCCTCCTAGAAAACTAGATACATTAACGAAGCTATCCTTTTGATTCATGTTAATTCCTAGCATTAAGTATAGTTCTTTGGAAACTGTAATACAAAACTGCCATGTATATAAACTTTTATTATTGAAAAAGCAAACTTTTTCAACAATTGAAATCCTCAGATTTCCTTTGAAAGAAGATCGTGTTTCTCTTTGATCGTATCATATCATATACCCTAAAGGTCTTTCCCAACCTGTTCCCATGTTTTCTAGGACAGGGAATAGATGGGAAAGGGGGAAATGGGCTTTGAAGCAAAATTAAGCCTGTGTCTTCATGGAGAGTTATGTTAATATGTTAATGAAATTAATGTATTAAGGACTGAGAAGGCCTACCTGGAGAAAGCTGTTCAGGGAAACAAGTTGCTTGATGATAGAACACATTCTTCATTATGCACCAGTCAGAGGTGTCTCCTTAGGGTAAAATTTAAAAGCACTGCCCTGAAGTTTACCAACAGAGAGCTTACAGGAGTGTCTGAAAGGTAAAATTGCCCAGAACTAAAGGCCATGCAGAGCTGTACAGACAAACCACATGTGCATGGGTATAGACTGTCTAGCAGCTGAGTTCAGAGCCAAAACTGTCAACTGGGATGTTGAGGCTTAAATAAAAACCACAGTTGAACTGTGTCCTAGGTCTAATTATTTATCCCGAACCTTTATGGGTTAAATGTAACATCAAAAAAGAAATACAGGGCCTCCCTGGTGGCGCAATGGGTTACCCACAGCGGTGTGGAGCTATGGGAGGCTGTGATGTGAGTTTGATGCCCAGCGGGGGAGATTCCCACATGGTGCAGCAACCTCTCCTGCCTCACCCACTGCTCCTCTCAGCAGTGTATTTCAGTCAGTCTGCCTGTTCTGCTCCCCACTCTGTCTCTGGTGCCCCACACCTCTGGCCTACACCCCAGCTTGTATGCAAAAATAAATAAATCTTTAAAAAAAAGAAGTACAAAATTATCAGAACCAGAAGTAGTAGATATCAACATGTCTTTCTCAGTTTTTGACAGATAACATAGGCAAAAATGAAGATTATATGAGTCTTAATGATATGTAAGGTGACTTAGTGGCTCTTGCAGGCCTCTGTGCTCTGCAGGCCGGGACAGTGCCCTCCCCCTTAGCACCTGTGCTCCTGCTTTAGGCTCCTCAGAATCTTAGTAAGATACAGAAACAGTTAACATTTGTGTGAGTAAAATGAGTCAGCTATGAATTCAGCAAACAAATTGTGTGTGTGTGTGTGCCCTGTAGAAAAAGACTGAAAGACGTGGCAAAATAATACAGAAAATTCTGGGTGGAGAGAGAATATGTGATTGTAATTTTATTCTTTGTGCTTTCTCTGTTTTCCAAAACATCTAATGTTACTTTTGTACTTGAAATAAATGTTACAAAATCAAAGTGTCCTCTTAGTTTACATTTGTACTTTCTATCCACTTTTCAAAAACTGGACATTATGTTAATTTTGAATGAATGAGTCATTCCAGCATATGATCTGGTTAACTCCCCAGTGATTTTTCTCTCACTAGTCAAGAGCTGGCTGAAAGCACAGTAATAGCCAAAGTAAATGGTGAATTATGGGATTTGGACCGTCCATTGGAAGGGGATTCTGCCCTGGAGCTGCTTACGTTTGATAATGAGGAAGCTCAAGCTGTAAGTACTGAAAACCAACCAACCAAACTTTGGGTATTTTTGTTGCAAACTGCAATATACACAAAGCCACGTATCAAAGTCAAGGATAATAACTTTTGTGGTCTTCTAACATTTAAAATTTGTATCATGCTACTTAATATATAGCAAGTTTTAATGGAATGGATGTATAGAAATATGTTTTATAAGTTGCCCATATTTGTCATTTCTGAAAATAATTATTTCCTGACGTTAGAATGCTTTAATTATTAAATCGATGTGTATCTGAATTGAATTTCAAAGGTCTTTTAAAAACGGATTTATATAAATGAAAATTAGAAAAAATTATCAAAACTCAAATATCCTTCAAATACTTATTAATGTAACAGCCTATAAATAGAGCCTTTTTCTCATAGGTTTCTGATATGCTTGTCTCCTTAACCTTGCACACTCCCTTCAAGCTGTCCATTATCTGCATAGAAATCTATGATTAGCTCAGCTTCATTAATTGTGATGCTTAGGCTAAATTCCCTGGTTTATTTTTCCAAGCTGTAAGAGCTGTATCCTAATGGCTTTTCTGTTTAGAATAAAGCCACTCAGTAGCTCAACCGCGAATCTGCTGGCTTGCTCGTGTTCTTTGTGATTAATCTTCCATGACTTCATTTGATGACCGGCGGCTCTGTGTCCATCCCTGCAGGTGTACTGGCACTCCAGTGCCCACGTCCTTGGGGAGGCCATGGAGCTCTACTACGGCGGCCACTTGTGCTATGGCCCCCCCATTGAAAATGGATTTTATTATGACATGTTCATGGAAGACAGGTAACGCCACTGAATGTTCACTCTGATCCTGCATCCCTGTTATTTTAGTGACTGTATCTATTACATGATGTGATTATAGATGAGTTAACCATTTTTGAAAAAAAACGTGTTTTATGAGTTTAGATTCAAGAGGTCAAGAGTCACTTCACAAATAGTTTTCTTTCTTTGCTCCAGAAGGAAGTGATATGCTATTTATCTAATCTGGGACTTGCTTGAATGTGATACTAACTGAGATTAGAATCACAAGTGAATCCCTAGGGAGTAGTGAATTCTCTTCCGCTCCATGGTAACCAAAGGCCCCAGTCCCACATACCAGTACCAGACGGGGCGGTTCAGAGCCTCACCTTTAATAGGTGTAGACTGGAAATCATTAGCAACAGCCCCTGCCCTAGCCGTCCCCCTATTTCTCATAGTTGCAGCTGCCAGAACTGAAACCCCAGGGTCCTGCACATTCCTTCCTGCCCCTCACCCACACCCCACCACCCAGTCACTCAGTCCAGTTCTACCAACGTTGTCTCAAAATCTCCCATCGTACTCTCCTTCCTACTTTGGCCTCAGCTTACACCCGTAATCTCTTGCCTGGATGACTATGGCACATTTTGCCTTTATCTGGCCCCTATACCCTGCTTAAATGATGTCCCCAACTGAGCTTCCAGTCCTCTGAGGTGTCCTGCTTTCAGGGGTGTCCAGCTTCACCTCTGGTTACCCCCCGCCCAGCATTCATCCCAATGGGTTTGTGATTGCCTGCTTCATGTGCTGGGCTTGGGGCTGCAGATTGACCCCTGAACAGATCAGTCTGTCCTCATGGAGCCAACAGTCTGGTTGGGGGAAGACGGATCATAAGTGAACCAGCAGGCACCCGCTCTCAGGCCATGACGGGAGCTCCCAGACAGGGGAGGTGTGTCCCTTGCCAAGCAGGGGTCGGGAAAGTGTCAAATGACATTGAAACCAGGGTGGAGGTGGAGAGCCAGTGCTGAGGCTACTGGGGGTTGTTAATGGACATTGGGGGAAGAACATTCCAGGCCTCTGAAACAAGCAAAGCTTGTTTGAGGAATGGCGGGGAAGCCAGTGTGACTGGAGGTCAGGCACGCTGAGCAGAGCCCAGTTGCCCTTGGGAACACCTGCTGCTGTAGTTCAAGCTCACACATCTTTCCCCCAGCCTGGACCCCGCGGTCAGTGAGCACTGTATACAACTCCTGAACAGAACTGAAGCGTGTCAAGGGGACTGCCTCAAACAGGCTTCAGTGGTGCTTATGTTTAACATGCTCAATTCTAGCACTTTCTAAACTGCACAACTCATCACAAAGAGAACTGAAGGCAGATCACTTCATCCATGGATGCCTCGATTGCCCTCTTTGTGATACTGGATTATCTGCCTGGTGTGCACGTGCTTGGCTTGGGAAGTCCCGGTACAATAAAACACCCGATCCCTCAGCTTAGAAATTAGAGGAAAAAGGCCAAGGGGCAAAGGTCACAAGAAGGAGCATCACTATGTCTGAAAACTCTGTGTTCATCCCACCTACTCTTCTTTTCAGAGCAGTGTCCAGCACAGAGCTGTCGGCCTTGGAGAGCATGTGTCGGGCCATTGTGAAAGAAAAGCAGCCTTTTGAGAGACTAGAGGTCAGCAAGGATGTCCTCCTGGAAATGTTTAAGGTAATGACAGGAAGCTCTTTAGAATAAGGAAACCCAGTTGCTAGGAATGTAACAAAAAATCAACATAGACAATGTTCGTTTGTTTTTTATAAATAATTGTCTGCTGCTCCCCACACTGTTCCAAACAGTTCAGCAACCTGTGTGAGGTCGCTGCCAGTCGCTCCAGGTGGTGTCTCCCTATTTCCTGAAAACTTTCATGCAGACATAGGTAGGTCAAGGCCAGGTGAATAGTTTTCATACTTGTGTCTATAAATCTGACTAGGAGCTGATTATTATTGTTCATACTTTGACTATCCAATAATATTTACAATGCCATATGAAATTCTGGGTTTTTTGCTTTGGAGTATTCTGTTAATTTTTCTTTTTTAATTTTAGCCTAGAATAACCTAAAATAAAATGCCAGCTTTATATCGTTTTGACCAATGTACTTAAATATATTCTTCCTTTTAGTTTTGAAATGATACACATCAAAGAAGCACACCATTTGAAGGCACTGTTTTAGTTTTGTGGGATTGCATTAAAAAATAGATATGGATTTGATAAAAATGGAGCTACTGGTTTTTTTGGTGGCAAAACATAAAATGATTCATCGTAACCATTTTTAAGGGTACAGTTCTGTGACATTCACATCACCAAGATCCATCTCCAGGGCTCCCCCATCTTCCCAGCAAGAGCTCTGTACCCCTCTCATGCTCACACCTCTGCCTCTATGAACTTGCATGTAAATGGAGTCATCCGGTATCCGGCCTTTTGTGACTGTTCTCTCAGTATAATGTTCTCGTGGTTCATTCAAGTTGTAGCATGTGTCAAAATCTCTTTCCTCTGAGGCTGAGTAATGTCCCACGGTGTGTATGTGTCACTTTTTGTTTATTCATTCATCTGTCAGTAGACACTTGGGTTTCTTCTGCCTTTTGACAATGTGAAAAATGTTCCTCAGGATGGGAATGTACATGTTTGTTCAAGTTCCTGCTTTCATTTCTTTTGGATGTGGAATTACTGAAAATGTGGGAAAATCTGTGTTTTATTTTTTGAACAACTGCATGGCATTTGCCACACCATTTCCATCCTACCAGCTGTGAACAGTTGTTCTAGTTTCTCCATGTTCTGCCCAACACTTGTTTTTTTCTCTTTGTTTTTTGATAATCACCATCCTAGTGGATGTGGGCGGTATCTCACTGTGGTTTTGACTTACATTTCTCTAATGACTAGTGAGACAGAGCATCTTTTTCATGTGCTTATTGAACATTTGTATATCTTTGGAAAAGTGTCTACTCAAGTCCTTTGCCCATTTTGAACTGGGTTTTCTTACTCTTGAGTTGTAGGAATCATAAATATTAATCTCTAATCAGATATGTGATTTGCAGTTATTTTCTCCCATTCTGTGGGTTGAGATCTAAACTAGATCACAAGCAAAGAAAATTGATTTGAGTTGAACATGGAAACCTGCAACAGTTAAGTCATACAATTCTTTTTTCTCCCAGCATCTACCTCCTTTAAGTAGATTACTTAATGTAAATAACCTGGCACCATGAGAATAATGATGAAAGCAGAAAAGGGAAAGTCTCTGTTACATTTTTAAATGTAATCATATAATCATTTTACCATACACTTCATTTTCATACAAATTAATGCTGTAGCTGTGTCCTCAAAATTGAAATAATTTATCGCATATAGTTAAAATTAGAATCTTCTAGAACAGTGCTGTCCAATAGAAAAATAACACAGTCTACAAATATGAGCCATACGTATTTTCTGAAGCTTTCTGGCAGTCTCATTTCAAAAATAAAAAACAGGTGAAATTAGTTTTTATAACATTTTATGAAACCCCAATCTATCAAAAATATCCCTTTAATGTGTACCAGACATAAAAATAGTTAAGAAACTATTTAATCTAGGATGCCCATGAAATCTGGTGCGCTTTGCACTTACAGTGGGTCTCATTTGCGATTCATTACATTTCTGTGGTGGGCTCGTGGCTCTGGTGCTGGAAGGCACAGCCCGAGGCTGTCTCTACCTCCCCAGATCTCAGCACCTGGAGTTTAAAAGATGCCCATTTAGGGCTTATTGAAAAAGTGAAAAAATTCTGCTTAAACATTTTCTGTAGTAACATGTGAATGTATTTTCCCTTGTAGTACAATAAGTTTAAATGTCGCATCCTGAATGAGAAGGTTAACACTCCAACCACCACTGTTTACAGGTAAGGGATGTATGTAAATTTTAAAACCCACTCACTGGAGACAACTGCAGTAGACGCAGTCTGGCTTTGGGTGGGTGGTCTAATCTCCAGTCTGCATGGTTGCTGTACAAATTTTAGTTAGGGACTCTGAACGATTACCACCAAAAGAAAATGTTGTTGTTGTTTTTGTATTTATCAGGATGGTACCGAAATACAAATTTTGTTTTCTGGATGTGAACTTTAATACCACCTTTCTCCATGTGGGTGAGGCTGTATTTGCCCAGTACCTTATATTTTAGGGGGGGAGCTGCAGGGAAAGGAATGTTGCTCCTTCTTCCATATTCTTATCAATGTGGCAGTGGGAGCTACTACGGGCCATCTTGTCACACACTGATTCTTAGCCTCATGCTATACACCCCTACACCCCAGAGTCCAAAACCATCAACCTTCAGGTGTTAGCAAGATATTCATAATGAAGCAGAAAGAAATTTTTGGGAAACAAAAACAGAGCTAGGTGGCAAGAAGAGATGAGTAAAAGCAAGACCAGAATGACTTTTTTATTTAAATTTCTGGCTTCTAATCCTTGCTCTTTTTGAAATCTTATTTAGGTCAACATTGACACTTCTTTATCAATTTGAATGATTTGTATTTAAATTTTGGAAAATGAATGACTTTTTTATGGGACTGTATAAACTTTAAAGTGTTTCATCTTCACCGCTAACTAGACACTCCCTCCATTCCTCTGAGCATTGATGTACAACCTCCACCTGGACAGATAACGGTTTTAAGCCTGGTCACTCAAAGAAATGACATTTCATATTTAAAGCTTCATCCTATTTTGGTGAATAAGGCAATCCTTTTACATAAGATACATTAAAATACATAAAAATAATTACATAAATTATTCATTGTAATTGTTAACTATTAACCAATTAACTTTAAAAATATTTGAAATTAGTTGGAATCATTAAGGAACAACTTACTTTCCTCGCTAACCTTTTCTAAGTTGGTTGGTGTTAAGTGCCCTTTCCTCTAACCTTTGTTACTAGTATATAACTGCACTGAAGAAAAGTCTGTGCTTGTTAAGGTTTGAGGGGTTCTTGTTCATTGCAGGCGCAGGCAAGTACCCAGCTACAGCTGGGTGTCATCTCTGACCTAAATGTTTGCCTGAGTTTTGCATCCTAAGTCAGTGTACTCTTTTAATAAACTGCAAGGCAAGCAGCCGTTTTTCATAAAAATAGAGGGTGTAAAAACAAATAAACAAAAACTTTTTGATACTTATTTAATAGACTTGATTTTTTTAGAGCAAAAATGAAAGGAAGGTAGAGACTTCCCATAAACCCCCCACATATGTGCGGGGTCCCCCCAGCTATCAGCATCCCCCACCAGAGTGTCCATGAGTTACCACTGAGGAACTCACACCGACACATCACCCCTGGAGCCCACAGTTGGGTTACCATCCACTCTAGGGTTTGTACATTCTAGGGGTTTGGCAAAGTTTATTTTAAAGTACCATTTTAATTTCTTTTGTATACATTGCAGATGATTTTGGTTTTTAGTATTAATCCAGAGCAGGGGAGTAGCTTTTTGATTTTGACAGTGAAAGTTTTTTTTAGGGGTCTGGGGATGTGACCAATAGAAAGTGATGTCTCTGTAGGCAGTGTCAGAAGACTCGGCAGCTTTTGACTTTGAGAGGGAAGACTGGTTCCTGAGGCTTGATGCATTGCCTCTCTCCTTTGCCCTAAATTAAAAATTAAAATCTTATTTCACTTAAACTGCCCCTAAGTTAAAAATTGCCCTGAATTATAAAAATAAGTGAAATCTTTCATTCAAAAAATAAGAGACTCAACTTGGTTTATAATAAATAGTCCCCCAAACTGTAACTGTGTCTGGGCATGTCTTGAATATCTCCTTCTAGGTGTGGTTCATTGATCGACCTCTGTAAAGGCCCCCATGTGAGACACACTGGAAAAATTAAAGCCATTAGAATTTTCAAGGTAAGGATTGATTTTTTTTTTTAATATATGCAAACCTAAGTTGAACTAGAGAATAAAGAATTGTAACAGTATCTTTTATAATCTGAACATCATACTGTTTTAAAATACTTCATTTTCTATTTTTACATGGTCTTCTAAAAGTAACAGTTTGCTAGATACTTGAGAGTTAAAACTTCCTATGTAGCTTTCATTATTTATCATTCGCTGTCTGTAAGTGTTGTAGTGCATTTCTTTTGCATGCGATATTTAAGACATTGTTGGGCATAGTGTTGTTCTCTTGGGCCACCTAATGTGAGCCAGAACTTCTATCTGCATGCAATAATAAGCTACTGTAGGAAAGGAATAAAAAAAGGGGGGATACGGTGGTGTGATGGAGGAATATTGCCCTGGGAGTCAGGAGGCCTGAGGCTGCTTTGCTGACTTGACCTTCCTGGGTGTCGGCTTTCTGGGGTGAAAAAGAGGTGATGCAGCAGCTTAGCTGTTCGCTATACATCAGCAAGGCCAACCCTCACCTCCTGTTTCTTATTCCTATGCTGCTCCCCTCCTTGGTGATTGCATCGCTGTTTAGCCTTCTCTCCTTCCTCATTTTATAGCACTGGATTCCACAGTAAACCCCTCCCATAATTTACTGATGAGTGGTGTAATTTTGGCTGGGAGGTTTAGATGGAATCAGCTTAAGAGCCTCTCAGCGCTACAGAAAGTCACTTTTAAGAAGCCATGCTCACGTGGCAGGAGAGGCTGGAGGACCTATCTAGGGGGGCTTTTATTTGTACCTCACATGTGACGCGCTTCCCCTATCTGCTTGGATGTCCAGAATTCCTCGACGTACTGGGAGGGCCGTCCCGAGATGGAAACGCTTCAGAGGATCTACGGGGTGGCCTTTCCTGATAACAAGATGATGAAGACCTGGGAAAAGTTCCAAGAGGAAGCCAAGAACCGAGACCACAGGAAAATCGGGAAGGTGTGCTGCCCGCCTGTCCCAGGCAACGCTGGGCGGGACATCCCTTTGTTGTCTTATGGTTGTGTCTCAAAAAATTGCCTTCAAATGTTTTATTTCTTCTTCTTCTCCTCTCTGTCTTCCACTTTGCTGGCACTCGTGCTGTTGAGTTCTTTCGTACTGACACCCCACGTCTTCTCCCTCTTTCTTCCTCTATCTTTTATCAGGTGTTAAAAACTGCACTCTTCATTCACTTTTATCATGATATAACCATAGTTTTTTTTTAATTAAGTATATGTGATAAGACTTTGGGAATTAGAGCAAAAGGAAGGATGAGATTTAAAGACAGGTGGACCCGCGTTTCAGTCTCCTGCCAGTCCTGAGCTGTGCTGCAGGTGGTCCAGGCATTGCTTGCCCTACGTCCCCACTGCTCACTGGGTAACCTCGTGAGGTTGACGTGAGGACAGGTGCCGGGTGACACAGCCGGCAGGGGGCATGTGATGGGACGATGATGGTCCCCATTACTTACAGCCCACCTCCAGCAGTGCTTTATCTGATCATTTGCCTGCTGTCAAGTAAGATATTAGCAGGAAATAAAAGGCGAAATAAAAGCTTAGTTTAAAGCTAAGTAGCCATAAATATGAATTGTAATTGCATATGTGCTGCAGTGTATAGTTAGATATAAATATTGCAGACTTTGGAATGTCAACTACTAGAAGGTGGAAATTATAACTAAAATTTATAAACTAATATTCCACCAAATTGAATGGAAAATACATAAACTAAGATGTGTTTTGTTCCCAGCATGTCACATATGTGCAGTAAACATTAAGCGATGGCAGTGTAATCTGAGATGCAATTATTGTTTTAATCTAGGAACAAGAACTTTTCTTTTTCCATGATCTGAGTCCTGGGAGCTGTTTTTTTCTTCCTAGAGGAGCCTTCATTTATAATACACTTATGGACTTCATACGAGTAAGTTAATTTAGAAAATATTCGTAATCACTTCCACTTTGCTATTTTCTCTTGTAGTAAAATGGGCAGCCATTTCCATTAATTTCATTTTAGGAATATTAAACATTTTGCACCTAAAAGAGAAATATTGAATGATGTCTTCTAATAAAAACATTGAGATAAATGATATTTTCCCTAAATAAAATCCATTCTTGGATTTTATTCAATGTACCTATTATCCATATAAATTTCTAGAGCTTACAATAGAAAGATAAGCCTTAGGCCAAATGTGAAACTCCTTATGAAAGAGAAGAAAGGAGGAAGTGTCATATCTGGCTCAGAATGCTAGACTGTGACTCTTTGCTCCTCAAAACATGCTCCTACATGGGCTGCCTACCAGGTGGCTTGACAGCTCCAAAGCAAAGAGTGAAAAAACAATTCTGTAAAATACCTACTTGTAATACAAGCTCATAAATTAGAAAGTCTTTGCTAGGACTACTCAGATACTCTGGGGGATCCTTGTGGAATATTAGGGGTGCATTTCCTTTCTTGTGCTTTTGATCTTTACTATAGTTAATACATAAATTTTTTGTTTACTCAGTTTTCTTTTTGCCTATCACTAATTCATCCTCAACTTTCTATTAAAACTCAGAAACTCCTTGCAGCATCTTCTGACAATTCACATAATTTCTCAGTGATTTGTTTTCCCATTGGTCCTCTTGCTCTCGAACTAATTTGCTGCTAAGATTCTTGCCAAATGACGTCTTAAGCCTTTTTTTCATCAGCATTCTGGCTACTTCCCTCAAGTCTCTCCTCTGCTGAATTCCATTTGTCCTGATGTTGTATCTTCCTCTTCCCAGCTTACCCTCTCATTTAGGAGAGCACTTACTTTAGGTGCATGGAATGTACTGGTTATTCTTTGTCTGCATCACCAGACTCCTTTTCCTTCCTTCTCTTCTTATCCTGGTGCCTTTGGAGGCCGACTTCTATGGGCTCTACCACTTGGGCTCCGTACCTTTCATAGTGACTGATCAGTGCTTAGCCAGGGTAGTCAGAGTGGGGGAGTGGTGAGACTCAAAGAATCAGTGAAAATCATCAGAGATGTCAGCAGCTGATAGTGGCTACCGCAGCTGCTGTTTTGGATGTGCTGTTTTTGCCAGAAAATCAACACTTTCCCTGGCACCTTGAGATATCGAGGTTGGGTGCGGAATGTATAGAGAGTAAACAGTGGTCTTAAAGGAATCTCTTATATTTTATAGATGCAAGACACATATGACTGATGGTCAGGCCCAAGGTCTGATTGTGTGGGCTGCTGAATTGTACAGCCATTTACACACAGAACCCCAGTGGTCTCTTATGCCAAGGTAAGGGCATTGGTGGGAAGGCTTGGTTTGGGAATATTTAACAGAAATAGATGACTTAGCTGGACTTCAAACTCCCATATAATGCTTGTCTGAAGAAAGTGGTCTTTCTGTGCAAAAACAAAACAAAACCGGGACATCACCCATTTTTTCCCTTGGCTTTCTGTTATATGGTCTTGCCTCTTCCCATTATCTAGTAATATTTTTTACTGTTCTAGATATTATATATAAAAATAGCTGCAGAGTCTGTAGATGTTGGTATCTTCCACTAAAGCATTTCCTCTCTGCCAGGATTGAAGACTGACCTCTCAATTCAATCAGAAGTTGAGCAGAGTAGGGCACGGCTTCTATTTTGGTAAGACAGTCTGATTCACCTATGACTGCACTCAGTGGCAGATGAGGCCAGAGTTGTTGACTGAAGTATAAGTTGCATTTATTAAAATGCACAAATCTGAAGCACATAGCTCAGTACATCTTCACACATGTGTCCATCAAGACATAAACACTTATATCCTCTCATAATGTCCTCTTGGGTCTCTTCCCAATCCATACCTGCCTCCTCTTACCTGAGATAATCTCTGCACTGATTTCTCTTACCACAGATTAGTTGCGCTTGGTCTTAAACTCCATATCAATGAAATCATATAGCACTTGCTATTGTGTTTCTGGATCCTTTTGTTTAGGTTACTGTCTGAGAGTCATCCAAGTTGTGTGTTTTTGTAGTTTTTTTTCCCCCTGTTGTTTTTGAAATATTCCATTTTTTGAGTATAGTACAATCTTTTCATTTTCTTATAGTTGTATATTTAGTGTTTCTAGTTTGGAGCTATTAGGTGTGAAGCTGCTGTGAACACCTTTGTACATTTCTTTTTGTGCATGTGAGTACCCAGTTCTCTTGAATATATACCTTGTAGTGGAATTGACATATGATAGTATCGCCTAACTTCTTAAGAACATGCTGAACAGTTTTTATGTGGTTGAACTATTTAATATTCCTTCCAGAAATATATGAGCTTTCCAGTTTCTCTGCATCCTCATCAACACTTGGTTTTATCAGTTTGTCATTCTGGCAGGTATAATGGTATTATTTTGCATTTCCCTCATGAATAATGATGTTGCAAATCTATTCATATGCTGATTAGCCATTTGTATGTTCTTATTTGTGGAGTTTCTGTTAAAGTATCTTGACCATTTAAAAAAATCAAGTTGCTTGTCCTTTTATTATTGATTATTGTAGGAGTTCTCTCTATTTTCAGAATGAGTCCCTTGCTAAATATATGTACTGTGAGTATATTCTTCCAGCCTATGGCTTATTGATTCATTCTCTTAATGATGCCTTTTGATGAACAGTTCTTATGTTTAATGGAGTTCAGTTTATTAGTTTTTCTTTTCTGGTTAGTGCTTTTCATGTCCTGGTTAAGAATTATTTGCCTACCTCACAGTCACGAAGCTATTTTTTTTTTTTGTTGTTCTGTTCTAGAAGCTTAATTGCATTTGCTCTCATAGGTAAAACCTTTCATAGTTTATTTACCTTGAATTAATTTTTAGATTCTGTGGACAGTAGGGGTCAAGGTTCATTTTTACCCATAGTATCATGCAATAGCTTCAGTTCTGTTTACTATTAGAGTAGAATGTTTGTCCTAAGTCAAATAGTCATATTTGGTTCCACAATTCTTCCATCCACTTTGTGTGGCCTTCCACTCATGGCTGCATGCACCCGCTCCATGGTGGCATATGTATGTAACAGAACAGAGCCTCTGGAGTGCTTGGATCTTTCATCACCACAGCCTGTGAGCTCTCCCACGCCTCTGATGAGTAGCTTCTGCAGTTGTTCCGCTTCCTTGGGAGACTGACTTAGACATGATACCTGTGGAAGGGAAGGCTGTTACTCTGCTTATTTGGCAGCAACCATGGACAAAAAAATACATTTTATATTTAAATATAGCAATTTTTTGCTAAGCAGTACAAAGTGACATAATGATACATCCCCTCATAAGGCATAGGCTCAAATCATTTCCAAACACCTTGAGAAACCATAAATTGCTATTGATTCTATCCAGAGTAGATTCAAAATCCATTGGAGCCTACCTCTGGGCTAAGCTTTGATTATAGCCTCTCATGAACACAAACAAGCAAACACACACACAGAAACTGGGACTTACTTTAATCTAAGTGGATAGAACCACGTGGCACAGCCACCAAGCAATTACTGTCATCCATAGTGACCTATAACTGTGGACGTTTTCTTTCAGTGAAAACGAAGAGTAGGTAACGCCACAAACAGGAAGCTAAGACCAAGGCTTTCCCTGACAAGTTGAAAGACGCTGTGCTGAAGAGGGACAAATAACATCCCTTTCAGTGACATAACTCTGTTGTTGCTGATCATTTAAAAATATTATGGTTTTTTATTTTTAGTTGTAAAAAATCTTTTTTTTTCACTTAGCCTAAAATATGGTAAGAAGAGAAACAGCAACAAAGTTTAAATAAAATAAAAACTCTACTTGAAAGACTCTTTTTCTGTCCTCAGTGATTGAATTAGGGAAACTGCTCAAATTCATTTCTACCCAAAACTAAATAGGCCCAAACTATAAATTAATATGCAACATAGCACCCAGGCTTACTGAGTGATAAATATTTCTATGACTCTCTTGAGTCGTAGAAAAAAACCTGCTGTTTATCTAGAACGTAGAAGGACTTATGGGTTTGTAGTTACAGAAAGTTTAGGTAGTATTTCAATTACTAATTTTCAAAGATTTAAAATGTTCTGTACTCTAAACTATTGGATACTATAAAGTCAATATGCTCGAGGTGAAAATCACACTGAGTATGCATTTGTCTTTCTTTTACGACCCAGAGAACGCCACAGCTAAAATGGAGGGAACATGAATCAAGAATTAATATTAGCTGTAATCCTGAATTTAAAAATATCTGCTTGCAGTGTTTACTTTGCATGGATTGTGGTCTCTCCTAGCAGATTTTATTTGTTTTAAAGATTTATTTATTTATGCATACAAGCTGGGGTACAGGCCAGAGGCGTGGGGCGGCAAGAGGATTCACCAGAGACAGAGTGGGGAGCAGCACAGGTGGATCGATGGAAATCCACTGCTGAGGGGAGCAGCAGGTGAGGCAGGAGAGGTCTGCCGCACCATGTGGGAATCTCCCTGGCTGGGCGTCAAACTCATGTCACCGCTGCTGACAACTGCACAGTGCAGCACTTAACTGCTGCACCACCAGGGAGGCCCCTAGCAGATTTTAACCTGACATGCGTTTATCTCAAAGGAGGAGTATCACCAACGTGACTTTACAGAAGTGCTGTCCCCCAACGTGTTCAACAGTAAGCTCTGGGAAGCGTCGGGCCACTGGGAGCACTACAGTGAGAACATGTTCAGCTTTGAGGTTGAAAAGGACACATTTGCCCTGAAGCCCATGAACTGCCCTGGGCACTGGTGAGTGGTGACAGTGAAGCAGGTCTCTGCCCCTCGCACAACGTCATTGCAGTTCGCTCTTACTATTACTGCTTTGCTTTCAGTAATTCCTTTCATCTGAAGAGCCGTGATTACTGATCCTCTTTACCACCTTATTTCTCTCTGGAGAGTGGATTTACTTTTAAAATTATATTTCATCTTTAGCAGGTGTGGAATGTAAGCTGGAAACCATTTAGTGTTTTGTGCTTCTCAGAGGATAACATTATGTAGTAACTTTATAAACGATTGTAATATTTGTTTTCCAAGTTAGCGATACACCTCAAATATACATATTTGTAGAATATTTAATTCTTATATACTGTCTGGATAGATTATAACAAGACTGCTAAAGTCATAATCAAGGAATCGTTGGATTTTGTTGATTCTAAGAAAACTTTCCCGCCATATTTTGACATCCCTGAAATTGGGCTGTAACTTAGTGTTATATGATTATTTCACTAATAGGTTATTTTTTCTTAGTGGTACATAAAACAACAGTAGATCTTACAATCAATATTGTCTTCGATTCTATAAAAGCTTGATCATAAAATTGATATGGAAATTCAGCCTTGTAAGACCAAGATTTTACAACTGGAAGTGGACAAACATAATTCCCCACAAAAAATATTCCACCTAGTATAGCTTTGTGTTATCAACATACATAATTTCAAGTAAATTGACCTTAGAAGGTAACTATTAAAACAAACCTTTACTGTCCATTGATGGTTGACTGGATAAAGAAATTGTAAAATATGGACTACTACTCAGTTATTTAAAAAGATGAAATAGTGACTTTATGGATGGATCTCGAGGTGATTATGCCTCGTGAAACAAGTCAGACAGTTCCTGTCTCAGTCATTTGTAGACTATAAATAACCTAGGAGAACAAACTGGCAAAACAACAAGAATAATTCTGAGATTCTCTGAATAATATACTGATTACCAGACGGAACGGGTGGAGAAGGTAAAGGGGTTATGGCCCTGGAGCTTTGCTGGAGGGAGAGTGAGGCGTGTTGTCACATATGGACTCCCTAAAATATACAGCTATGTAGCGGGATATCAATAATACACAAAAATAAATGAAAAAAAAAAACCACAAAACCTCTGAACACTGAAAAGAACTCTTTGACCTTTAAGACTTTATTGATAACAGCATATCACAAAGTTTATATTTGCTTTTAATTTTCTAAAAACTGGATGTACATATTCGATAGCCTCTCTTTCAAAACAGAAAGTGGAGCCCTTGCTGTCTTCCAAAACACTTGTGTTGACAACTGCTTCACTCAGTTTCCTATTAGGTACCATTAAAAACTGTAGCCTGGATTGCAAAAACAAATTTAAATAAGGCTGAGTGAAAGTGAACTATGTGCTTTCATGTTTCATGCCCCAGAGTAGGGTGGGAGGACCGCAGTGGCCTAGTGGGGATGTGATCTTGCGCTCAGCAGAGAGCACTGGTTGTGTGCCCACAGGGCTGGCTGCTGGAAATGCCAAGGTGACTTAACACAGGCCACTTGCTCGGTTTGCTGATGAGCAGAGTGAGGCAGAACCAGATACAGAGTCAGGTATAAAGAAGTACTATTAGTGACATCATAGGCACGTTCCGGGTGTTCTGGAGCATGAAGAGAGACTGACCAGCCCTGTTTGGGGAAGTGTCCAAGGAAAAGGCCTTTGAAATGAGCTATAAACAGTACCTGTAAATTCTCTGGTGGAAGAAGATTGAAATAGCATTTCTGGAAGAGGTAATAGCGTTTTTTTCCCCTTACAGCACTGCCGTAGTATAATTTCGAGATTCAGTCTGTAATAGAAGAACATAGTTTTTCAACTGGTGCTCTAAGAACCAGAAAAAGGTGTTGACAGATTTTAAAGCTTAGTTGTAATTTCTTAATATTTGCATAATTCCTTAGTCTTGTCTGTGTTATATAAACACTATGTATCATTGCATCTTTTCTAGTCTAATGTTTGCCCACCGTCCACGATCTTGGAGGGAAATGCCCATTAGATTTGCTGATTTCGGGGTTCTTCACAGAAACGAGTTGTCGGGGACTTTGAGTGGCTTGACCCGGGTTAGGCGCTTTCAGCAGGATGATGCTCACATCTTCTGCACAGTGGAGCAGGTAAGTCGCCCCTGGGTGAGCAGGTGAGCTACCCCCTGGGAGCAGATGCAGCCCAGGATTGGCACAAATCCAGTGTTGCCTTGGACAAGGCTGTTAGTCCTTCAGCATCGCTGCAAAGTGGTCTAGTCTCTGAGGTCTCATTCGCTTTTAACATTTTGTGGTCCTCTAATTTGGGTCATAGATCAGTATGAAATTTACTATTTTCTTTTGTGACTCCTCCAGTTTTCAGCGTGTTGTTATATTTTAAGAGATGTGGTAGAATTTTGAATATATGTTTTAATATTGCCTAGGAGCTAGAGTTTACTTTGTAGGGTTTTTACAATAACTACAATTAAAATTGTCATGCAAAGAGCTACTCTCAAATGATTTGACCTAATGGACATTTATAGAACCCTCAACCAAGAACAACAGAGTATGTACATATGTGCTCTTTGAACACGCACAGTATGGACCATGTTTTAGGTGATCCAACGAGTCTCAATAATTTAAAGGGATTTGGTTTACGCAAAATATGTGCTCTGGCCAAAATGAAATTAAAGTAGAAATCATTAACAGAAAGCTGTCTAGAAAGTCTCATCAGTTTAAAGCAGGCAGGGACCGGGTATACCTTTGGGGGGAACTGTGTAAATGGTAGAAGGATCTTATTTCCCAAAACTGCATGTATATCTCAAAATAACAAATTTAACTTCAAAAAGTGAACGAAAAGACTTACAATTTTACTTCATCTAAGAAGATATGCAAATAAGCACATCCATAAGATGTCCAAGACCACTAGTCACAAAGGAAACAAAAATTTAATGGCTGGGATGATTGAAATTGAAAAACCGATCATAACAAATGTTGCTGAGGATGCAGAGGAACTGGAACTCTCAGACACTGCTTGTGGGAGTGTAAAATGGAACGATTGCTTGGAAAAACAGTTTGGCAGTTTCTTAAAAAGTTAAACACCTATCTGTCACCTCTCTCCCTCCCCGAAAAGCACATGTCCACAGAGACTTGTACACAGATGTTCACAGCAGCTTTATTTGAAATAGTCACAACATAGAAACAACTCTAATGCCCAGTAACAGCCAAATGTGTCAAGAAACATGGCACCTCCAAACAATGGCAAACTGCTCAGCAAGTCTCTGATTTGGCTGGCCCTGGCCCTTTTGCATGTACTTGTGCCCTCCTCTTCCCCACCCAGAACCCCTCTCCCACCTCCCAGCCCCAGCTCTGCTCTTCTCACTCTTGTCACTCTGGGTCTGGCTTAGTCCTGGGCTCTGCCCGAAGTCGCATCTGCAAACCATATCTCCCTTCTCAGCCCTGACCTTCCACCCCACACGATCTGGTGAACATGTTTGCTTGGCATCACAAGCACCCTCAGTTTTCCATGTCGGAAATGCACCCTTTTTCTGCCACCCACACTGCTGTGGGTGTGGGTGTGTCTGCCTTCCCAGTCCACTCTTTTGGAAGATGCACCAATGCCCGCTCTGCTGCCAGGCAGGAGCCCAGGTGTCCTTCACTTCTCACTCCTCATGTCCACTTTGTCACAAGCCCCACTGATACGCTCTCCCTAAGTAGATGGTTGACTCCTGGATGATTTCATTCTTTCCTGAGCGCCCAGCGTCAGCACAGTGCTCAGTACATGGATAACTGTTAATGAACAAAAGGATCGATGTCTGGCAGAGGCATCAGATTCCCTGCATTCCAGCTGCTTCTCTCTGGTTCACGCCACCATCACCTTGCTCCTGAGAGAGCCCATCAGCTTCCTAATGGGCTTCTCTACTAGTCTTGTCAATCCACTTTCCAAACTTCAAAAGAACACATTGCATCATGTTTGTTCTCTGCTTAAAAAAAACAAACGAAAAACGCTTCATTGCTTTTCCATTGCTCTCAGGCTAAAAAGTGCAGGTGTTGGATCTCGCTGGTGGTGCAGTGGTTAAAGTCTCAGCTCTATCAAGCTATCACCAGCCACTGGCACAGCATGAGTTCCATTCCCTGCCAGGGATCTGCCCTCTCCTCTCCTCTCCTGTCTGGCCCCTGCTCCCCTCAGCAGTGTATTTCAGTCAGTCTGCTTGTTCTGCTCCCCACTCTGTCTCTGGTGAATCCTCTCACCCCCCACCCTGCATCTCTGGCCTGCACCCTAGTTCTTGTATACATAAATAAATAAAAATAAATCTTTTTTTAAGAAGTGCAGGTGTTACTTTGGCTTTGAAGGTATTTAATTACCTCTGGCCCCTGCTTCCCTCTAACTTGATGCCTCTTTGTCCTCTCTGCTGTGCTCCTCTTTGTCATTTGTAGCTGGGCTCCCTGGCAGCTTGCTGTGGCCTTTTGCCCCCAGAGCTCCTGCCCCTTCACTCTGTGGAGGTTGCTCCTTACCCTCCACACTGCAGCATGGTTGCCACTCCCGTGGGCAGCTGCCCTTCCCCCAGTGTGCCTGCCTCTGCCCACCTCTTGTACTGGACTGGGAGTCTCTGCACACGCTTGGCACATTGTGGGCACTTTCTCCATGAATATTTAGTGAGAAATAGATGAGGGACCAAAACAGTGCCATGGTTGTGCTCCCTAGTAAAAACGTGCTTTATGTCTAATTGTCATGAAGACTTTTTTTTTTAATTAAAAAAGTGCCACGTGTGGTATTTAAAATATTTCATCTGTTCTCATTTCAGATTGAAGAAGAAATAAAGGGGTGTTTGCAGTTTTTGCAATCTGTTTACTCAACGTTTGGCTTCTCTTTTCAATTAAATTTGTCAACAAGGCCTGAAAACTTCCTAGGAGCGATCGAGATATGGGATGAAGCTGAAAAGGTAGGGAAAAAGGAAATGCTTGCTCTTCAGTGTGTGCACACGTGAAATAGCAGAAGAACAGCAGTTATTTTACATGAGGATGTAATGCGGTGCAATAGGAGAAAGTGAATTGGAATGATGGGGTAAATGTGCAGATTGTGGAATGTAGTTACCAGTTTTTTTTGTAGCAGTGGTAATATAAGGTACTATAATAAGGAGGCCCAACCTTTGTTTCACAGTTTATGTCAGGTTTTCATTTATATTATTTTCTGTGCTGCTCCCTAATAGCCAACCTCATATGTTTTAAAAGAAATTTCCTGGCTTGTTTAGCAGTTCTGCCCCGGCCTCTACCACTGAAACCAATGGAAAACCACCAGCCCCATGCAACTGGATAACCCTGCATCAAATCTCCCCTGTACCCCCTTTTCCAAAGTTGCAATGAGTCATGAAGGTCTCTAAGATCATTACAGCTCCACACCTGCACGCAGGAGCCCAGCACATGCTGCAGTGTAGACCACAGAGCTGCTGGGAGCCAGAGACTTGGTTTCCCTGGGGCAGGACAGCAGGTGATTTCTCCTTCACCAGGATGCCCTCCCGTGCCCGTGGGCATGTCCTGTGAGGAGCAGTGGTTCAAGTTCTCCTAGAACATACATTTTCCCCATACCTTGCAAAACCTTGCTTAGCCCTTCTACTTCATGCTACATTATGTACTCCCTGCTCAGTAGTTTATTGAAGATAATAGATGCTCAGTACATGCATGTTGAACTAAAATAGAAGGTAATTAAGATCTGTATGACACTTTTTTGAACTATATGACAAAAAAAGCTAAAATGTAGCATGAAGTAGAAGTTTTAAATGTTCTTTTCTTTGAAAAAATGGAATACAGCAACTACAGAACAGCTTGATAGAATTTGGAAAACCATGGAAGATGAACCCAGGAGATGGAGCATTTTATGGCCCTAAAGTAAGTAGATCATATGCTTCAAAAAAAGTGAAATTTAAAAGGATCAGAACTATCACTCAGTTAGCATCATTTAACTTGCAGATTGATATAAAAATCAAGGATGCTATTGGCAGATACCACCAATGTGCTACAATCCAGCTGGACTTCCAACTACCTATTAGATTTAATCTTACGTATGTTAGGTGAGTGACTGAATGTGATAAATAATGCAATAATGATATCCTAATTATTTGCCCTTAGAACATTAATAATACAAAAACAAACACCAGTGAGTGTCAGGTTGTATATGTGAAATATACTAAATGTATGTTTGTATACCTGTTTGTGATTTAGTTGAGATGACTTGAGGCCTTTGCAAAATTCAATAAGATATATTTGTGTGGGTCTATTTCTAGATTTTTATACCATACTGTTTTGATTACTGTAGCTTTATGGTAAGTCTTAAGATTAGGTAATGTGAATCCTTCATTACTTTTAAGAATGCTTTTGGCAGTTTAATTCTTTTGCTTTAAATAGTTCTACCAAAGTCCCAGTGGGACTTTTTATTGGAATTGCATTAAATATGGAGGTTAGTTTGCATAGAATTGACTTCTTAACTATATTGACTCTTCCAATCCATGAACTTCTTTGATTTCTTTCATTAATTTTTAACAATCTAACATAGAAAACCTGAATGTACCTTTTCAGATTTATACTTAAGTATTTTGTTTGTGGGGAACAGTTGTAAATTTTATTATCTTCTAAATTCTGGCATCCACTCATTCATTGCAGAGAAATGCAATTGATTTTTCTATGTTCATTTTGTTTTCTAAGACTTTGCTGCACTCAAATAGTTCTAGGTATTTTGGGATTTATTGGGTAGAAGTCTTGGAATTTTTTATGTAGACAATCATGTCACTGCAAATTGGGATAGTTTAATATGTATGCCTCTTATTGCCTTCTCTTGCCTTTGGCACTAATTAAACGTCCAGTGTTATGTTGAATAAGAGGTTTGAGAGTGGACATGCTTACCTTGGTCCCAGTTAGGAACAAACAGTACAGTGGTTTTACCTTTAAGTGTGGTGCTTACTATAGATCTTTGTATATGCTGTTTGTCAAACTGAGAAAGTTCCCCATTGTTCCGAATTTTCTGCTTAATCCTGTGTAAGAAAATTTTCTTCAAAGTAGACACATTTTATGTAGTCTTTACTACATGTTTACAAATTAATTACCCCCAATGCCTACTGGACAATGGGCCCCAATATCTACTAGACAATAGGAAATTGAAAAATATAAATAATCATTAAACATGTAAAATGACATTCAACTTAACTAATTACATCAATGCAAATTGTAAAAAATTACATTTTCTAAATCACAAAACAACTTGCCCCATCATACATCTTTAATGTTTATAAGAAAAGGAGAATTCAGATACAGAAACATACTGTCTTTATTTTTTCACTGCCTCTGACAATTGTTTAAATGGAGTAAGCTCAAGTTCAAAATAAAGCTAATTAAAAAAATTATGACTTTCTAGATTGCCTCTCATTATTAATAACTTAATCTAAATTACTAGTTTAGAATAATCAGTAGATGTGTAATAGAGAAAATGAACTAATATTACCTAGATAATATTTTTTTTCCTTTTGGTTTGTAAAATAGATCATAATTTTTTTAAATATATATTTTTATTGTTATTTATATCTTTTACATTTTGTATTCCCCTTGGGTAGCCCACCACCAATTCACCCGTGATCCATCTCCATGGTCCCTTGTGTTGTTTTCTAATCCATTTTGTGCCCTTTTCCTTCCCTCCCTCCGGCTCCCTCCTCACCCCCGCCCCCACTGATTGTCTCTCTCCCACCCGGCCTCCCTATAGTCCTGTTATAAGTGAAACCATTCGATATTTTTCTCTTTCTTTCTGGCTTATTTCACTGAGTATGATCCCCTCTAATTCCATCCATGTCGCTGCAAATTGCATGTGTTTATCTTCTTTCCATGCTGAACAGTATTCCATTTTGTATATGTACCACATCTTCTTGATCTAATCATCTATTTTTGGACATCTGGGTTGCTTCCATATCTTTGCTATTGTGAACAGTGCCACAATGAACATACTGGTGCATGTATCCTATCAGATTAGTGTTTTTGTGTCCTTTGGGTAAATTCCCAAAAGTGGGATTGCTGGGTCGTATGGGAGCTCCATGTTTAGGAGTTTGAGGAATCGCCATACAGCTTTCCATAGTGGTTGGACCAGTTCACATTCCCACCAGCAGTGTAGAAGAGTTCCTTTTTCTCCACATCCTTTCCAGCATTTGTTGTTGCCTGTATTTTTA